>CAUYQU010021285.1:0-26495 GCA_963574635.1 Cheracebus regulus
ACTGGACAAGGAAAATGTGGCACATATACGCCATGGAATACTATGCAGCCATTAAAAACGATGAGTTGGTGTCCTTTGTAGGGACATGGATGAATCTGGAAACCATCATTCTCAGCAAACTGACACAAGAACAGAAAATCACACACCTCTTGTTCTCACTCATAGGCAGGTGGTGAACCATGAGAACACATGGACACACGGAGGGGAGCATCACACATTGGGGTCTGTTGTGGGAGGATAGGGGAGGGACAGGGAGGGTAGGGAGGTTGGGGAGGGGTAACATGGGGAGAAATGCCAGATATAGGTGACGGGGGGGGGGTGGAGACAGCAAACCACATTGTCATGTATGTACCTATGCAACAATCCTGCATGATCTGCACATGTACCCCAGAACCTAAAGTGCAATTATATATATATATATATATATATATATATATATATATATGAATGAATGAAAGAAAAATATAAAGAATTCTAGAAAGACAAAAATGGCAATAATCTGTTGCTAGCAGACCTATCCAAGATAAATACTATTTGGAGTCCTTCAGGCCAAAATAAAAGAAGTCTGTACAGTAATTCAAATCTGCATAAAAGAACAAGGGATACTAGTAAAGGTACAACTAATCATATATTAAAAAAACATAAACATGATTTTACTTGCTAATATTTTTTTCTTTACCTGTTTTAGAAAACTGCATGAAAGTTAATCATAATATTATGCTGATAGAGTTATATAAAGATATATTAATAATTTTTATGAAACTAATACAAAGGAACAGGAGAGAAAAAATTATTGTGAAATAAAAGATTAGGACACCTGAAATTACCTTAGTGTAATTTAAACTAGGTTGTTTAAGTTAAGATGCTACTTGTAATCTCCAGGACAATGACTAAGAAAATAACTCAGAAAAGTGTAGTAAAAGAAATAAGAGAATAAAAAATGTAGTAGAAAATCTCTACTTAATACAAAAAAGGCAGGAAATTGAGAAATTGAGAAAAAAAAAGACATAAGACATAGATAAAACAAAAAGCAAAATGGCCAATATAAATCCTACTTTATTAGTAGTTACCCCAATTAAAAGACAGAAGAATGAAATTTAAAATGATCCAACTATATACTGTCTACAAGAGACATATTTTATATTCAAAGATATACATGTTAAAAGGGGAAAATATAGCATACAGAAAACAAACAAAAGAGAGCTTTAAGACAAAAATTGTCACTAGAGACAAAGAGGGACATTTTATAATGACATCAGGGTTAATTCATCAGGAAAATATAATGATTACAAACATATATGTACTTAACAACAGAGACCCAAAAGACATGAAGAAAAATCTAACTAAACTAAAGGTAAAAATAGATAATTCAACAATAAATGTTAAAGACTTCGCTACTCCACTACCAATAATTGACAGAGCAACTAGGTAGAATTTTAACAAGGAAATAGAAAACTTGAATAATATTACAAAACAACAAGACTAAACAGACCTCTATAGAATATTCCACCCAACAACAATAGAATGTTTGTCTTAAGAGGATGTAAATTATCCTCCAGAATAGACATATTCTAGGCCACAAAATAAATCTTGATAAGTTTAAAAGGCTTGAAATTAAACAAAGTATTTTTTCAGCCTTATTGGAATGAAATTAGAATGAACAACAGGAAAAAAAAAGAAATCATTAAATATGTTAATATCAACCAACATATTCCTAAATGAATGTGTCAAAGAAGGAATTATAAGAGAAATTAGAAAAAAATGTTTGAATAACTTAAATACTTATCAAGAGATGAATTAATAAACAAAAGTAAATCTAGTTAATGGAGTATTATTCAGTCATAAAAAGAAAGAAGTACGGATACATACTATGACACAAACAAATCTTGAAAACATTATGCAAAGTGAAAAAATCATTTATTACATAATTTAATATATGTAAAATGCTCAGAATAGGCAAATATGTAGGGACAGAAAATAGATTAATGTGATTGCCAGGGGGAGAAAGGAATGAAGAGAGAGGATCAGTGACTACTAATGGGTATTTCTTTCCTTTTTTTTTTATTCTAAAACTTTTTTTTTAATTGCATTTTAGGTTTTGGGGTACATGTGAAGAACATGCAAGATTGTTGGATAGGTACACACATGGCAGTGTGATTTGTTGCCTTCCTCCCCTTCACCTATATCTGGCATTTCTCCCCATGTTATCTCTCCCCAACTCCCCACCCCCTGCTGTCCCTCCCCTATTTCCCCCGACAGACCCCAGTGTGTGATGCTCCCCTCCCTGTGCCATGTGTTCTCATTGTTCAACACCTGCCTATGAGTGAGAACATGCGGTGTTTGATTTTCTGTTCTTGCATCAGTTTGCTGAGAATGATGGTTTCCAGGTTCATCCATGTCCCTACAAAGGACATGAACTCATCGTTTTTGATGGCTGCATAGTATTCCATGGTGTATATGTGCCACATTTTCCCTGTCTAGCCTATCATGGATGGACATTTGGGTTGGTTCCAGATCTTTGCTATTGTAAACAGTGCTGCAGTGAACATTCTATTAATATTTTTAAGTGTGAATTTGATTCTGTCATTATGATGCTAGCTGGTTATTTTGCCCATTAGTTGATGCAGTTTCTTCATAGACTTGATGGTCTTTACAATTTGTTATGTTTTTGCAGTAGATGGTACCGGTTTTTCTTTTCCATATTTAGTGCTTCCTTCAGGAGCTCTTGTAAGGCAGGCCTCATGGTGACAAAATCTCTTAGCATTTGCTTGTCTGTAAATTCACTTATGAAGCTTAGTTTGGGTGGATATGAAATTCAGGATTGAAAATTCTTTAAGAATGTTAAATATTGGCCCCCACTGTCTTCTGGCTTGTAGGGTTTCTGCAGAGAAATCCACTGTTAGTCTGATGGGCTTCTCCTTGTGGGTAACCCAACCTTTCTCTCTGGCTGCCCTTAACATTTTTTCTTCATTTCAACCTTGGTGAACCTGACAATTATGTGTCTTGGGGATGCTCTTCTCGAGGAGTATCTTTGTGGTATTGTCTGTATTTGCAGAATTTGAATGTTATCCTGTCTTGCTAGGCTGGGCATGTTCTCCTGGGTAATATGCTGAAGTTGTTTTCCGACTTCGTTCCATTCTCCCTGTCACCATCAGGTACACTAATCAAACATAGATTTGGTCTTTTCACATAGTCCTGTATTTCTTGGAGGCTTTGTTCATTCCTTTCCATTCTTGTTTCTCTCATCTTGTCTTCATGCTTTCATTAGTTTGATCTTCAATCTGTGATATTCTTTCTTCTGCCTGATCAACTTGGCTATTGATACTTGTGTATGCTTCACGAAGTCCTTGGACTGTTTTTTTCAGCTCCATCAGGTCATTTAGGTTCTTCTCTAAACTGGTTATTCTGGTTAGCAATTCCTCTAACGTTTATCAAGTTTCTTAGCGTCCTTGCATTCGGTTAGAACATGCTGCTTTAGCTCAGAGGAGTTTGTTATTATCCACCTTCTGAAGCCTACTTCTGTCAACTTGTCAAACTCATTCTCCATCCAGTTTCCTTCCCTTGCTGGTGAGGAGTTGTGATCCTTTGGAGGAGAGGAGGCTTTCTGGTTTGGGGAATTTTTAGCCTTTTTTTTTGTGTGTGTGTGCTGTTTTTTCCTCATCTTCCTGGATTTATCTACCTTTGGTCTTTGATTTTGGTGACCTTTGGATGGGGTCTCTTTGTGAACATCCTTTTTGTTGATGTTGATAGTATTACTTTCTGTTTGTTAGTTTTCCTTCTAACAGTGAGGCCCCTCTGCTTCACAACTGCTGGAGTTTGCTGGAGGTCCACTCCAGAAACTGTTTACCAGGGTATCACCAGCAGAAGCTACAGAACAGCAAAGATTGCTGCCTTTTCCTTCCTCTGGAAGCTTTGTCCCAGAGAGGCACCTGCCAGATGCCATCCAGAGCTCTCCTGTATGAGGTGTCTGTCAACCCCTGCTGGGAGGTGTCTCCTAGTCAGGAAGCACAGAGGTCAGGGATCTACTTGAGGAGGCAGTCTGTCCTTTAGCAGAGCTCGAGTGCTGTGCTGGGAGATCCACTGCTCTCTTCAGAGCCAGCAAGCAGGAACATTTAAGTCTGCTGAAGCTGTGCCGACAGCTGCCCCTTCTTCCTTGTGCTCTGTCCTGGGGAGATGGGAGTTTTATCTATAAGCCCCTGACTGGAGCTGCTGCCTTTCTTTCAGAGATTCCCTGCTCACAGAGAAGGAATCTAAAGAGGCAGTCTGGCTACAGTGGCCTTGCAGTACTGTGAGATGGGCTCTGCCCAGTTCAAACTTTTGGGTGGCTTTGTTTACACTGTGAGGGGAAAACTGCCTACTCAAGCCTCAGTAATGGCAGATGCTCCTCTCCCCACCAAGCTCGAGTATCTCAGGTCAACTTCAGACTGGTGTGCTGGCAGTGAGAATTTCAAGCCTGTGGATCTTAGCTTGCTGGTCTCCACGGGGGTGGGATCCGCTGAGCTAGACCACTTGGCTTCCTAGCTTCAGCTGCCTTTCCATTGAAGTGAATGGTTCTGTCTCGCTAGCATTCCAGGCACCACTGGGATATGAAAAAACTCCTGCAGCTAGCTCAGCAGGTGCCCAGATGGCTGCCCAGTTTTGTGCTTGAAATCCAGGGCCCTGGTGGCATAGGTACCCAAGGGAATCTCTTGGTCTGTGAGTTGTGAGGACCATGGGAAAGGTGTAGTATCTGGGCTGGAGTGCACCATTTCTCTTGGCACAGTCCCTCATGGCTTCCCTTGCTAGGGTAGGGAGTTCCCCTACCCCTTGTGCTTCCTGGGTGAGGTGGCACCCCACCCTGCTTCAGCTCACCCTTGGTGGGCTGTACCTACTGTCTAAGCAGTCTCATTGAGATGAACCAGTTTCCTCAGTTGGAAACAGAAATCATCTGTCTTCTGAGTTGATCTTCCTATCAGCTATAGACCAGAGCTTTTCCTATTCGGCCATCTTGCCACGAAGAAAGAAAGCAGCTATTATTCTTGATCTTCTTCCTCCTACCACCCGCCTGACAGTCCCCAGTATGTGTTGTTGGCTGCATGTGTATTTGAGAAATGTTTGTTCATGTCATTTTCCCATTTTTCAGTGGTGGTGTTTGGGTTTTTTTTTTTCCTGTAAATTTGTTTTAAGTTCCTTGTAGATTCTGGATGTTAGATCTTTGTCAGATAAATAGATTGCACACATTTTCTCCCATTTTGTAGGTTGTCTGTTCACTCTTATGATAGTTCTTTTGCTGTGCAGAGCTCTTCAGTTTAATTAGATCCCATTTGTCAATTTTTGCTTTTGTTGCGATTGCTTTTGGCATTTTTGTCATGAAATCTCTGCCTTATGTCCTAAATGATATTGTCTAGGTTTTCTTCTAGGGTTTTTATAGTGTTGGGTTTGCATTTCAGTCTTTGATCCATCTTGAATTAATTTTTGTGTAAGATATAAGTGGTCCATTTTCAGTTTTCTGCATATGGCTAGCCAGCTCTCCAACACCATTTACTAAATAGGGAATCCTTTTTCCATTTATTGTTTTTGTTAGATGTGTCAAAGATCAGATGGTTGTAGATGTTCAGTCTTATTTCTGAGTTCTCTTTTCTGTTCCATTGGTCTGTGTGTCTGTTTTTGTACCAGTACCATGCTGTTTTGGTTACTGTAGCCTTGTACTATAGTTTGATGTTGGGTAGTGATGCCTGCAGCTTTGTTCTTTATGCTTAGGATTGTCTTGGCTATTTGGGCTTTTTTTGTTTGTTTCCTAGGAATTTTGAAATAGTTTCTTCTAATTCTGTGAAGAATGTCAATGATAGGTTTATAGGAATAGAATTGAATCTTTAAAATACTTTGGGCAGTATGGCCATTTTCATGATATTGATTCTTCCTATCCATGAGCATGGAATATTGTTCCATTTGTGTCCTCTGATTTTCTTTTGCAGTGGTTTGTAGTTCTCCTTGAAGAGGACCTACACCTCTCTGGTTAGATGTATTTCTAGGTATTACATTCTCTTTGTAGCAATTATGAATGAAAGTCATTCATGATTTGGCCCTCTGCTTGCCTGTTGTTGGTATATAGGAATGCTAGCAATGTTTGCCTATTGACTTTATCCTGAGACTTTGCTGAAGTGGCCTGTCAGCTTAAGAAGCTTTTGGCTTGAGATGATGGGATTTTCTAGATACAGGATCATGTCATCTGCAAAAAAAGATATTTTGATTTCCACTCTTCCTATTTAAATACTTTTTATTTATTTCTATTGCCTGACTGCCCTGGCCAGAACTTTCAATACTGTGTTGAATAGGATTGGTGAGAGAGGGCATCCTTGTCTGTGCCAGTTTTCACAGGTAATGCTTCCAGCTTCTGCCCTTCAATGTAATGTTGGCTGTAGGTTTTTCTTATGTGGCTCTTATTATTTTGAGTTATGTTCCTTCAATACCTAGTTTATTGAGAGTTTTTAACATGAAGGGATGTTGACTTTTATTGAAGGGCTTTTCTGCATCTATTGAGATAATCATGTTATTTTTGTCTTTAGGTCTGTTTATGTGCTGAATTACATTTATTGATTTGCATATGTTTAACCAGCCTTTCATCCCAGGGATGAAGCTTACTTGATAGTGATGGATAAGCTTTTGATGTGCTGCTGGATTCAGTTTGCCAGTATTTTGTTGAGGTTTTTTGCACTGATGTTCCTCAGGGATATTGGCCTCAAGTTTTCTTTTTTTGTTGTATCTCTGCCAGATTTTTGTATCAGGATGATGCTGGCCTCATAAAATAAATTAGGTAGAAGTCCCTCCTTTTCAATTGTTTAAAATAATTTTAGTAGAAATGGTACCAGCTTTGTGCCTCTGGTAGAATTCAGCTGTATATCCTTCTGATCCTGGGCCTTTTTTGGATGATAGGCTATTTATTACTGCCTCAATTTCAGAACTTGTTATTGGTCTATTCAGGGAATCAGTTTGTTCCTGGTTCAGTCTTGGGAGGGCATATGCATCCAGTAATTTATTCATTTCTTCTAGATTTTCTAGTTTATATAATAGACATGTTCATAGTATTCTCTAATGGTTGTTTGTATTTCTGTGTGGTTGGTGGTGATATCCCGCTTATTATTTCTGATTGTGTCTGTTTGATTCTTCTCTCTTTTTTTATTAGTCTAGCTAGCAGCCTATTTTATTAATTTTTTCAAAAAACCAGTGTCCAGATGCATTGATTCTTTTTTTTGAAGGGTTTTTTTTTTTTTTTTTGCCTCTCAGTTTTTTTAACTTATACTCTTATTCTGGTTATGTCTTGCTTTCTGCTAGCTTTGAGGTTTGTTTGCTCTTGATTCTGTAGTTCTTTTAGTTGTGATATTAGGCTGCTGATTTGAGATCTTTCTAACTTTTTGATGTGGGCATTTAGTGCTATAAACTTGTGTCTTAAAACTGCTTTAGTGGTATCCCAGAGATTCTGTTACGTTGTCTCTTTGTTCTCATTATTTTCAAAGAGCTTCTTGAAAAGTGGTAGTAGTAGTAGTTATTCAGGAACAGGTTGTTCAGTTTCCATGTAGTTGTGAGGGTTGGAATGAGTTTCTTTCTTTCTTTCCCTCCCTCCCTCTCTCCCTTCCATCTTTCCTCCCATCCTTCCTTCCTTCCTTTCTCTTTCTTATTTTTTTTAGATGGAGTCTCATTCTGTCACCAGGCTGGATTGGCTTACTGCAACCTCTGCCTCCCGGGTTCAAGTGATTCTCCTACCTCAGTCTCCCAAGTAGCTGGGACTACAGGCACATGCCACCCCACCTGGCTAATTTTTGTATTTTTAGTAGAGATGGGGTTTCATCATGGTGACCAGGATGGTCTCGATCTCTTGACTTCGTGATCCGCCCACCTCAGCCTCCTAAAGTGCTGGGATTATAGGCATGAGCCACCATGCCCGACCTCAAGTGAGTTTCTTAACATTGAGTTCTAATTTGATTGTGCTGTAGTCTGAGATACTGTTTGTTTTTATTTTAGTTCCTTCGCATTTGCTGAGATGTGTTTTACTTCTGATTATGTGATCTATTTTAGAGTAAGTGCCGTGTGGCATTCAGAGCGATATGTAATCTGTTGGTTTTGGTTGGAGAGTTCTGTAGATATCTATCAGATTCACTTGATCCAGAGCTCAGTTCAGGTCCTGAATTTCTTTGTTAATTTTCTGTCTTGATGATCTGTCTAATATTGTCAGTGGGGTGTTAAAGTCTCCCACTATTATCATGCAGGAGTCTAAGTCTCTTTGTAGGTCTCTAAGAACTTGCTTTAAGAATCTGGGTGCTCCTGTATTGGTTGCATATATATTTAGGATATTTAGCTCTTCTTGTTGCATTGAACTCTTTATCGTTACGTAATGCCCTTTTTTGTCTTTTTTGATCTTTGATAGTTTAACGTCTGTTTTGTCATAAAGTAGGATAGTGAACCCTGCTTATTTCTGTTTTGTGTTTGCTTGGTAAATTTTCCTCCATCTCTTTATTTTGAGCCTATGGTTGTCTTTGCATGTGAGATGGGTCTCCTGAAGACAGCATACCAATGGTCTTTTTATCCATCTTGCCATTCTGTGTCTTTTTAGGACAAATAGCCCATTTACATTTAATATTAATATTGTTATGTGAATTTGATCCTGTCATCATGATGTTAGTTGGTTATTTTGCAGACTTGTTCATGTGTTTGCTTCAAAGTGTCACTGTTCTTCTGTGTACTTCAGTGCATTTTTGTAATGGCTGGTAATGGTCTTTCTATATTGAATTCTTCCTTCAGGAGCCCTTGCAAGGCAGGCCTGGTGATGAATTCCCTCAGCATTTGTTTCTCTGAAAAGGATCTTATTTCTCCTTCACTTATGAAGCTTAGTATGGCCAGACATGAAATTCTGTGCTGAAAATTTTTTCAAGAATGTTGAATATTGGCTTCCAATCTCTGCTGGCTTGTAGGGTTTCCATGAAGAGATCTGCTGTTATTCTCATGGGCTTCCCTTTGTGATGACCTGTCTTTTTTCTCTGGCTGCCCTTAACCTTTTTGTCTTTCATTTTGACCTGGAGAATCTGATGATTATGTGTCTTGGGATTGATCTTCTCATGGAGTATCTTATTGAGGTTCTCTGGATTTCCTGAATTTCAATGTTGGCCTTTCTTGCTAGGTTGGGGAAGTTCTCCTAGGTGATATCCTGAAGTGTGCTTTCTAACCTGGTTCTGTTCTCCCTATCTCTTTCAAGTACCCCAATCAGTTGGTTTGATGTATTTACATAATCCTATATTTCTCAGAGGTTTTGTTTATTCTTTTTCATTCTTTTTTCTCTATTCTTGTCTGCCTATCTTTTTTCAGAAAGATAGTCTTCAGGGTTTGAGATTCTTTTCTCTGCTTGATCTATTCTGCTATTGATCCTTGTGATTGCATTGTAAATTTTGTGTGTGTGTGTGTGTGTGTGTGTGTGTGTGTGTGTGTGTGTGTGTGTGTGTGTGTGTTTTAAGTTTCAGGTCAGTTATGCTCCTTTGTAAAGTGGTTATTCTCATTATCGGCTCCTGTATTGTTTTTTCATGATTGTTAGCTTTTTTGCATTGGCTTAGGACATGCTCCTTTATCTCAGTCAAGTTCATTATCACCACCTCCTGAAGCTTACTCCTGTCAATTCAGCCATCTCAGCCTCAGCCCAGTTCTGTGCTCTTGCTGGAGAGGTATTGCAGTCATTTGGAGGAGAAAAGGCACTCTGGCTTTTTGAGTTTTTAGCGTCACTCCTCTTCACACTCTAGACAGTGCAGCTCAGGGAGAGATCTCTTCCACTGGTGACACAAGCATTCCTTTGTCTGCCCCATCTCATATCTTACTGGGTCATGTGCATTCCAAATCCACTCGCTCTTAGCCCAGCACAGCCCTAGTACTTGCCCAAAGACCACAGTACTTGTGGCCTAGACTACATTTCAAATTTGTTTAAAACCCAAGGGCACTTCAGTGCACTGGTGGGGTGCTAGGTACCACTCAGGTTCCTACTGCTGGCGTGTAAGGTTACCCTCTTGCTCAAGCTGTTCTAAGGGCCCCCTCCTTGGGCACTGGCCAAATTCTGCCCTGTATTATGTTCTGCTGTGATAGGGAATCACTGAGTTACAATGCAAAGCCCCATAGTCACTTTGTTCTCCCTCCTCAAGCACACATTATCTCTCCATGTGCTGATGGTGGATGGGGATTGGTGATGTAGGCAATGTGAGTCAGTCTTATTTCTTCAATGCTTCTTTCCTTGATACCATGTTAAAACCTGGTACTCTGTCCACTTACATAATTTTTAGTTCTTAAGAAGGCGCTTTCTTGCATGGGTGTTCAGTTTGGTGTTCCTGCGCAGGATGATTGCTGGAGGGTTCTATTTGGCCATCTTGCTATGCCTTCTCTCATTTTCATTTAGATTGTCTTTTTGCTGTAGAATTGTATATTGTGGTTATTAATCTTTTGTCACATGAATAGTTTGCAAATATTTTCCCCTTTCTATACGTTGTCTTTTCACTTTCTTGATTGCCTTTTTTTTCTGTGCAGAAGCTTTTTAGCTTGATGCAATCCCATTTGTCTGTTTTTGCTTTTGTTATTTGTTCCTTTGCGATCTAACTCCAATAATCTTTGCTTAGACCAATGTGCTGAGAGTTTCCCAGTGTTTTCTTCTAGTGGTATAGTTTCAAGTCTTAACATTTAAGTCTTTAATCCATTTCAAGTTGATTTTTGTATCTGGTGAAAGATGAGGTCTAGTTTCATTGTTCTACACATGGATATTTAGTATTCCTATCACCACTACTACTGGCCAGTTCTGATTCAGCAGTTTGGTGTCAGATCAGCCTTAGTGAGGGAAAGTTTATGGAGTTGAGCTCCTGCATAGCTGTTATTTCTTTCACAGTATTCTTTTCAGGATGGCTGGGAAAGTAAAGAGATTGAATTTACAGGACACTGGCCCCCATATGAAGCCTAAGGAAAATGGGCTTCTTGTTGCAAGATAATTCACTCAGGTGAGTTAATCTTTGGGTTTGTAAGCAAGGCAAGGATACCCTCATCATTCAGGAAGAAGGGACTTTTTCTGATGCCAAAGGGAGGTTTATTAGGGGTGGAGCTCAGACTTTCCTAAGTTATCCCATGTCTTTCTTCTTACCTCCATTCTGATATATAGGTTACCATTCTTTTTATGTCACTGTCCTGCCTTTTATCTTAATTTTAATGAAAAGACCATGAATTAAATTGATCTGATAATTCAGCAATCCTCAGGATCAAAACTTGAGTTTGATTTTTGGCTATATGAGTGCTAAAATTGAAAGAGGAAATGAATGAGCATCAGAAGAGTGAACATGAGCATCAGGAAAGTGAACATTAAGCTTTTTCCAGTCCTGATTTCCTATTGAGATTATCCTTCCAAGTAGTATTTTGTGTATATCAAATTGTCTCATCCATCTGTCAAAGTCAAATAAAAATGTAGAGACAAATCTCTAAACAAAGCATTTTATTTGGAAGGTCAGGCATAGTGGCACACACCTATAGTCTTGGCTCCTCAGGAGGCTGAGGCAGGAGGATTGCTTGAGCCCAGGAGTTCGAGGCCATAGTGCACTATGATCATGCCTGTGAATAGCCACTGTATTCCAGCCTGGGAAACACAGCAAGACTTGCCTCCTTTTAAAAAAAAAGTTTTATTTAGGAAAGCAAATTGCCATTCATCTTCTCAATGAAACATACCTTGACTACAGTATTTGCTTCTGCAAGACAGGGTAGTCTTCTGTGTGTCTGAAGAACAAAGAGAAGGTTGGGGTTTTATCAGAAAGAGAAATGTTACATATTGTTTTGAAAGAAAACTTACACTAGTGAAGTTTTTGGGAGCTGGTAAGCTCTGATTGGTGGGTGAGTGATGGCAGTAGGTAAAACTGTTCTTAGAGTCACTGAAGTTCATTTCAGCAGCTACTAGGTAAAACTAGTCCTTTTTTATTTTTTTGAAACAAAGTCTCACTCTATCGGCCAGGCTGGAATGCAGTGGTACAATCTTGGCTCGTTGCAACCTGTCTCCTGAGTTCAAGCGATTCTCCTGCCTCAGCCTCCCAAGTAGCTGAGATTACAAGCACACAGCACCATACCTGGCTAATGTTTGTATTTTTAGTAGAGATGGGGTTTCACCATGTTGGCCAGGCTGGTCTCAAACTCCTAACGTCAGGTTATCCATCCCCCGCAGCCTCCCAGTTATAGCAGGCCATTTTGGCAGCTGGCTTGTGATAAAATCCTTGAAAAGGTGCTTTCTGCCCGAGTGCTTCCCCCTCCCCCCACCTGGTCTTTGACATTAATTTAGTTGAGTATGCCAAGATAATTTAAATCATGTAATTAATTTGTATTTATTCATTCTACATCTGCTAGATTTGTTTAACTCTTAGTTTGGATTAGAGTTAAAGGGAGAATCAGTAGATCAGCAGTACCTGTAAGATTTCTTGCTTTTGAGCATTCAGGCCAAGTTATCCTTTTATGCCTAAGAGTTTTTTTTTCCTTTAAAGTTTGTCTATTTATTTGTTCATTCATTTGTTCATCTGTTTATTAATTCATTCTATGACCTCATTCTTGGTCTATTTAGCACAGCTTTTCTCAAACTCAATATCACGCTTTCCTCTAGGATGGAGACAATATTAATATTAGACTCTGCTTCTAGTTATGCATATTTTATTTATAAGTGTTATAGGAAACTTGACATTATCATAACCAGAGAGAGTTAGGGATCTGGGGCTTCAAAGTAGTTAAAGTGGGAATTGAAAAGGAATTAGCGTGGGTGTCCACTATAGCAAGATTGTGAGACTTATTGAGAGTCAGCTGCCAAAAAACAATAGGAGAGATGTGAGCATGTTATGGACTACTGGGTGGAGTTTGTACAGCATTAGACAGCTGAGAGGGAGAAGAAGAAATTCGGTGTCCTAAATTGTCACATTATGGCATGGAATGAAAAACAGGGACTTCCTGGGGTTATATTTTCTTGCTTGTGTTATACCACTACCTTCTAACTGATCTCCCTATTTTTATCCATGTTCCTCTGCAGTTTATAGCTCAACATAGCTGCCAGAGTTGTTCTTTAAAAATATGTTAGATCATGTTACTCCTCTGCTTAAAACCTTCCAGGGGCTCCCATCTCACTCAGACCAAACACCAAAGTTCTTAGAAAGGCTTACAGGTTTTATGATGTGGCTTCCTGTCACCCTGTAATCTTCAGTGACACTGGTTTTCTTGCTTTTATTCAGTCATTTCAGGTATGCTCCTGCCTTGAAGCTTATGTTGTTTCATAGGTTCGGGATACTGTGCCTGATTAGCTTTGTCATTTCCTTCAGGCCTTTTCTCAGATCTTCTCAGTGAAACATACCTTGACTACAGTATTTACTTCTGCCTCTTTCCTACCCCCTCACTAACTCAAAACTGGATGCTCCCACAGGACAGTGGGTAGTGGAGGATGAGGAAGGATTGATTAATGGGTACTGAAATACAATTAAATAGAATAAGATCTAGTGGTTTGATAGCACAACAGGATGATTACAGTTAATAATAATTTATTGTATATTTCAAAATATACAATAGAAGATTTAGAATGTTCTCAGTACAAAGAAATGATAAATATTTGAGGTGATAGATATTCCAATTACCAAGATTTTCTCATTACACATTATGTGCTTATATTAGAATATTACATGTACCCCAAAATATGTATAACTATTATATAGCCATAAAAAATAAAAATAATAAAAAATTAAGTACTGCATGAGAAATTTTTTAAAAGACTGCTTGTCTCTGGAAATTGACAGTAGCTGCTATCAAGCTGTCATCTGTTCAGTCTTTGCTTCTTTAAGTCATTAGTTTCCTTTTCTAAGTCTGGGTTGAAAGGAGCTTAGATCATAGCCCTGTGTTCTCCAGATGCAGCAAGGTTGATAAATCAAGCATCCATCATTTTACACTCATATAATGGGAGACAGTCTGTCTCTACATTTCACCTAGGGGAAGGGGATTATGAAGCAGAACAGCAATGGAAAAAAATATCCCACAATTTTCTGTAACACTGCTATTTACTTCTTTTGGGATTCCTGTTAGCAGTAGATTAGAGTTTTTCCATCTCTCTCCCATGTACTCTTAAGTACTCTTACATACTTTGGGTCTCTTTTTTTTTCCCTGACCTGCATTCTAGAGAGATTTCATCAGTACTGTCTTGCAGCTGTTCTATTTTGAATTCTTTCTAACATGTATCCTCTTTATTGAGGTTTTCTTTTTTCACTGACAATATTTTTGTGTGATTTTATTGTGGTAAAATATATATGTAATATGAAGTTTACCATTTTAACTCTTTAAGTGTACAACCAAGTGGCATCAAATTCACAGTGTTGTGCAGCCATCATCACAATTCATCTCCAGAACTTTTTCATTATCGCCAAAAGAACCTCTGTCCCTGTTAAACAGTTACTCCCCATTCTCCCTCTACCCAGCCCCTGGTCATCTCTATTCTACTTTCTGTCTCTGTGAATTTTCATATTCTAGGTATCTCATATAAATGGAATCATAACATTTGTCTTTTTGTATCTGGCTTATTTCACTAGCATAGTGCTTTCATGATTCATCCATGTTATATTATGTATTAGAATTTCATTCCTTTTTAAGGTTGAATAATATTCCATTGCACTTATATATACCATGTTTAATTTTTGTATACATCTATTGATGGACACTTGAGTGTTAATAGTTTTCATTTCCTAGTTTCCTAGTTGATTCTGTTGTATATCATTAGTTCTTGTTTTATTTGTGCTTGGTTTTATTTCATACTTTTTCCTTTCTGAAATGGAAGTGATTCTTTCATTTCTCTAAGTATCCTAAACATGTAAAAATGTTTATCTGGCCATTTCATAAAGATAATTTTATCTGAAAAGGATTTGCAGGTGGTCCTCAATGTATGATGGTTTGCCTTAAGATTTTTTGACTTTACAGTAGTGCGAAAGTGATGTGCATTCAGTAGAAACCATATTTTGGGTACCTGTACAACCATTATGTTTTTCACTGTCAGTACAGTGTTCAGTACGGTGTGCAAAAAGTTATTTGAAATACTTAACACTTTATTATAAAATAGGCTTTTTGTTAGATAGTTCTGCCAAACAATAGGGTAACATTGTTTGTTACCCACTGTGGAGCACGTTTAAGGGAGGATAGGCTAAGCTAATGGATGTTCAAAAGGTTAGGTGAATTAAATGCATCTTTGACTTCATGATATTTTCAGCTTACAAAGAGTTTCTAAGGATGTAACCCCATTGTAAGTTGAACACCATTTGTGTTATTTTTAAGCCTTTGAACATTAGAGTCTTCATGCGTTGTAGAATTTTGGTTTTAGAAGTGGAAGATTTTGTTTCCCCTCTTCATTTCTCCTTCTGAGCATATCTGTCTAGTGCTTGAGCAGTTACTGCTATCTGTCCCCTAACCTCCAGTATAGAACCAGGTCCTTCAACAGTATTTTAGAGCTTCTTTCCGACAGTGACATTGGGACTGTGGTAGATTCTGACCCTTGGCTGAAGTAGGGAGGGGGCTGCTTGAGGTGCAGTCTCCTTAGTCCTGCAGCTTGCTAAAAAACCATAGTCCCAAGTGAGATTTAATAGCAGTTGTTGTGCCTTATGTTGGCCTTCTTTTGAGAAACTTCAATCAGTGAATCTGACCTTGGTTCCCATCTCATTTTGAGTACTTTTTTGCCTTTGTCCTCCCTCTAAATTTAAGTTCCTAGTCACCAGTGCTGGCTTTTGACTCCAGAGTCTAGAAGACCTATGATTTCACCCTGGTTCACTGTTGTTTTTTGTTATTGTTATTGTTCTGTTGCTGCTATGCTGAGATGTTTATTTTCTTTTGGAGCTCAAAAATATTTATATTTTACCTATAATTGCTGTGTTTCGGGAGCTGAGGAAATATGTCAAAATAAGAACTTATTGAGCTATTTTGATAAGATGTCTGAAAAATATTTAAAGTACTATATAAAATCTAGCTGATTTTGACATTTTATTCTGGAAACTCTTTGCTTAATTGTAAGCAATGAAATGAAAGATTAAGAATCAACAATAGCTACCATTTATTAAATATTCTTTATACTAACCATTTTGATATTTCACACTTAACACACTTTGGTATTTCAGATTTATAGTGGAATTATCCACTTATTTCCAATGAAGAAGGCAAGGCTTTGAGAGTTCAAATACCTTTACCAAAGTAGCATAGCTAGGAAGTGGGGAAACTAGCAGTTGAGGCCCAATTATCATAAGTCCTCCGTCTTAGAACTTTAAAATAGGAACAATCTAAGTTTTTCATAGATCTTAATGATTAAAGTAGCTGAAGACCTAATAGATGAAACTCCAAGGAAATTATATTTTACTTTGTCTTGCATATTGTTTCTGCATTAATCTTACTAAAACACAACACTCCTTTAACATCACTCATGTTTCCCTATTTCCATAGTGTCAAGTTTAAAATCTCACAGCCTTGCACTGAGTGCAGAGAGGTCCAGATCCACAGCCCTGACTTGGACAGCTGCAATCTCCCAGGTGCAGGACTCCTGCATACTCCCGGCCACCAAGAGCACAGGGAGGCCCAGGTCCACAGCCCTGACTTGGGCGACTGCAGCCGTGCCCAGGACTGTGGGGCTGTTGCCTGCTCCCAGCTGGTGGAACATGCAGCCCCAGCTGGGTTCCCTCACAGCCTGGGGCTGAGGTCCTTGCTAAGCCCAGGCCATTGTCCAGGGCAGGGTCCCTCAGTGGCTCCAGCACTCATCAGGGGTGGCCCAGAACTCCCCCTCACCCGGCTTGGGGGTCTGCCCAGGGTGGGCACCTCTGGGAGTGGATCACAGGCCTCGGGCCAGCGATTGGGAGTAATATTGCAGGACCCATATGGGGCAGACCCTGGGGACGTGACCCTGGGCGGGCCTGTGCAGTGAGCCTCCTTCCGAGGTGCAGGACCCCAGTGCTTTCTGTGGGGTGGGCATGGCAACTGCATTGCTGGCTGGTCCCCGAAGTGGGCACCACTCTCACTTCCTGTCCCCGGCCCCTGGCCCCCAAAGCGTGGCCCCAGCACTGCCTCCTCCCTTCGCCCTCCCTGCAGCAGTGGCAGGAGAGAGCAGTGATGTGGGGACAGGGTCTGGAGCCGCAGAGGCTCCAGGCCTAGGGATGGGTCTCGGGCGGCTGTGTAAGGGTGAGGGCAGTGTGGTCGGCTGCCTCCTCGAGGTAGGGCACAGGAGACTCACCACAGCTATTGCTGATCCTGTAGCCGCTCCTGCCACCACCGTCCACGCCTCCCCACTGCAGATGGCCTGCTGTTGCCATTACTAGCATGAATTCTCTTTATTATGCCTTGCTCATTATTTTCTCTATACCACTTTTTATAGCATAGTACAGTGTTTAGGGCTCTCTCTCCACCTCCTTGCCTTTCAGACCCAACCTCTTTTAGGAACTTAACTTTCTTCATGAATCTTTATCTGACTGCAACAGTTTACAGTGAACCTCCTTCTTGAGAACATTAGATGTTACAGTTGATGTCACACATTTAGCATCTGTTTGTGCTTTATGTTTAAGTTCTGTTACTAAGATTGTGATTTCCCTGATTGTTTCTATACATCTCCTAATTATCTCTACAGCACTCTTAAGATATATAGTAGTATATAGAAATAACTTCAGAAATTGAAACTTATAACCAGTAGCTTAAGGAAATAAAGGATATCTTCTTATTCACTTAGAATTTGTATAGTAAGTCATTATGACTTTCTTCTCAGATATGACATTTATCACATTTATCATTAGCATATTCTTTTTCATCTGATATCAGTATGACCTATTTCAAAAAATTAAAGTGAATTAAACCATACTTATTTTCCTACTCCCAACCTTCCCAAATACTTAGCCATGCTTATCACCCCAATATTTGGGGTGGGGTGAGAAAAGTGAGTCTCTTGGGCAGTGTGTTACACAGTTGGTGGAGCCAGGTACCTAATCATTGTGCTTTCACTTTCCACTGTGAGAGAAATTGCAGGGTTAGGGTGTTTCTTTTGTTGAGCTGTGCTGCCTTGTGGGAGGAGTGATGCAGGTAAAATGAAATTTACTTCTTACCCTATTCACTGTGTCTACTCTGGATTTTTAGCCTCAGTGGTGTGCTGAAACTTTTCTGCTGGATTCCTAGACTCTCACAAAGGTACTCTTGTCCATAAGTTGTCAAAATTGATGCTTCTTGGGGGCATATGACAGCGGAAGGCACCTCTTCTGCCATCTTGCTGATATTACCTTTGTCACATTTTACTCTTAACAAGCCATTGATGAAAGCTTTTATTTTAATGAGCTTGTAAATTTGATGGATATAGATAATGCCGTGGCATTATTTCAAGGTGACTTTTGGTAATCTTCTGGAGTAAGTCACACAAAATTAGAACACAGTAAAACCATAAGACATAATCAGATAACTTATATATTCATTGATGCTCAATATTAATACACTGAGCCATCTTTGAACACAGTGATACTTTGTCAGCTTATCTTCCTGTGGAAAGAAATAATACTTGATGCTAATTTTGTGGAATACATTTTCCTGGACTTTTTTTCAAACGGATGATACTCTCCTTGGCTAATAAATGGGTACAAGTTACCTCAATGTATCAGTATATTAAATCTTCGGTAATAGTATTTTATTAACCCTCAACATTGGTGTAGACATTATAGGAATATTATCAAGTTAGTCTCCCTGCTTTTAATAACTTTTCATTCTGGTCACTTGTGTTAAGATCTGGAATTTTTACTGTCTTTTGAAAAGGTCCCAGTCACATCAGCTTTTGTTCATCTTGGATTGTGAAATTATTTCCCAACTCAGTGACATCTTGCATACTTTGCCCATTTGCAGGTGGCATCATAACTGGTCTTCTCCCTCCCCACATACTTTTCATGTCATGATTTTTTTGCATGTATTGGACCTTGACATTTCTTCAGACAAGAGTTCATTGATCTTCTCATTATAAATTGTATCCAGCTAAAATCTTTCATTGTATTTGTATTAGTCTGTTCTCATGCTGCTAATAAAGTCATATCTGAGACTGGTTAATTTACAAAGAAGACGTTTAATGGACTCATAGTTCCATGTGGCTAGGGAGATCTCACAATCATGGCAGAAGGCAAAGGAGGAGCAAAATCACATCTTACATGGCAGCAGACAAAAGAGCATGTGCAGGGGAACTCCTCTTTATAAAACTGTCAGATCTTGTGAGACTTATTCACTAAAATGAGAACAGCTTGGGAAAGACCCGCCCCCATGATTCAGTTACCTCCCACTGGATCTCTCCCACAACACATGGGAATTATGGGAGCCACAATTCAAGATGAGATTTGGGTGGGGACACAGCCAAATCTTATCAGTACCTTTTCGTTTTCATTTTGGATTTATCACTGTCCATGTCTGTTTGATTCCCTGTCCAGACCAAGAGCTTTCTGAAGATAGAAATCCTGTCCATTTTTGTTCACTGATAAATTTGCGACAGCACAGGGACAGGTATTATAGTGGATGCTGGTTATGAAGTATTCAGAGAAAATCCAAGCACCTTTCTGTTGCCAGGTTCAGAATTCCTCTACCAGACTTAGAATTCCTCTACTGACATTATGTTGCAAGAAAACACAATACCAACATAAGGGACTATGCATCAAACTTTTCAAAGTTTAATTGTCTGGGTTCCTCCCTGCCACCACCCCCAACAATTTTCCAGATTTTTTTTTAACCAAGGGTATGAGCAAACTTTCATACAGAAAAATGTTAAAGGACATAAATAATTAAAAAAATTAATCTGAGTAAGACTTGGGTAGTATCATGGTTTTTCCTTGAAGGAAAAAAGCTTAGAGACTGTTCTTAAAAAGGTATGTTTTTAGGATAGTATTTATAAAAGTAAAGTTGAGGACTTATATAGTAAAACCCAAATCTCTTTATCTTAATTCACTTTTACTGTTGCAGTATATCATTATAAAAAGGTCTTTGATCAACTAGATGTACTTCTTTTTTATTTGCATAAATTTAAAATTTGAGTTAAGCAAGTAGAAAAAGACAGGAGACAGTTTGCTGAGATTTTTTTTCAGAGATAATGTGGCTGTCTTTTGTGGCTCTGGTTCTAGGCAGTATGAA
The DNA here is from genome assembly GCA_963574635.1 of Cheracebus regulus. Taxonomy (NCBI): domain Eukaryota; kingdom Metazoa; phylum Chordata; class Mammalia; order Primates; family Pitheciidae; genus Cheracebus; species Cheracebus regulus. The sequence goes on from CAUYQU010021285.1 coordinate 20,152, forward strand.
ACTGTGGTTCCACTTGAAGATTCCATTGTGACTGAGGTTACAGCAACTCTACAAGAATGGGCAAGTTTGTGGAAACAGTTATATGTGGTAAGTAGTTGATTACTAGTTTATTGGATCATTAAAGTTTAGTGTACCAAGTAAAAAAATTAACCTATGCTAAGTGTGCAGTTTTAGATTTCTGAATACAGTTTATGAAATGTATGTTCTTAATATTTACTGAAGCATAGTAGACTGGGTTTTTTCAACCTGAAGAGAACACATTATTATTCATATGCCTGTAGTTCCTCTGCTCCAGTCACTAAAATATGTTACATAATACCAGGGATCTTAGCTCTCTTACTCATTGTTGTGTCCCCAGATGCTTTCATCTACAGAACAAATGAACCAACTTGAGAGTTACTTATTTTTATCTTTTGTGAACCTAATGGTGGGTATAAAGGCCAATAAGTTGTGTTAACAGTTTTTAACAGCTACTGAGCTTCAAGGGTATGTCATATCTGACACTTTGCTGGGCCAACAAATTAATAGGAAATGTAATAAAATCCAGGCATTGTTGTTCACACCTGTAATCCTGTGGTTTGGGAAGCTGAGGCAGTAGGATTGCTTAAGGCCAGGAGTTCAAAACCTTCTTGGAGACTATAGCAAGACTTCTATCTCTACATAAAATTAAAAATTTAGTTGGGTGTGGTGGTGTGTACCTGTAGTCCTAGTTACTAGTGAGGCTAAGGAGTGAGACCCTGTCTTTTAAAAAGAAAAAAAAAGTGACCTGGTATGGTGGCTTACACCTGTAATCCCAGCACTTTGGGAGGCCAAGGGGGGCAGACTGCCTGAGCTCAGGAGTTCACGACCAGCCTGGGCAACATGGTGAAATCCTGTCTCTACTAAAATACAAAAAAAAAAAAAAATTGCCAGGCAAAGTGGCGTGCACATGTAGTCCCAGCTACTCAGGAGGCTGAGACAGGAGAATTGCTTGAACTCAGGAGGCGGAGGTGCAGTGAGCCCAGATCGTGCCACTGCACTCCAGCCTGGGTTACAGAGTAAGACTCCACCGCCCGCCAAAATAGTAATAGAAACCTAATAAAAAAAAAGTAATAAAGTTCTTAGGAAACTTAGAAAGTGGAGAGTGATAGGGTATAGAAATAATTATAATATGTACACTAAAAATAAGTGACAGGGTTTGGGCTCTGGACAAGATGGAGTAAATACATTTTATTTTACTACTTCTACTAATCACACCAAAAAGCCCTGGGTAAAACACATAATTCACCTACTGAAAAACTCTGGAAGTTAGAAAAAAGAGAGTAAATTGCCAAGGGATTTGGAGGCTCAAGAATCAAATGAATTCTCTCTCTCTTTTTTCCCTTTCTTTACCTTCACATATCCTGACCTGGTCTCTAGAGAATCACACAACTTGGAAATACCAGTGGGTAGAAACAAAGGAAAATTAGTGCCAAGGAAAGCCTGTTCTCTCTAGCTGAAGGGTAGCCCCAAAAGACAGAAACTTTTTTAATCATACTTTACTGTTCTGTAAGAGAACAACACAATAAAAGCTGTATTTCTCTCCTATCCTGACAGGCATTTCAGCGGTGGAATCCACAACCAGTGTTATTTTAAATATACTTCCTCTCCCTCCTACAGTAACAAGGGGATGCCCCTCTCCAGTGGAGCCTGTAGAATGAACTGGGAAAATGTTGGGGGTGGCAGGGAGGGAACCCAGACAATTAAACTTTCACCCCCTACCCTATAGTAATGAAGTGGTGCCCCACCTCAGTGGAATATGAAGTAAGGAGGAGGTAACTTTCCATGCAGAAACCTGTGGTTGGAACTCTTGACTTCTACTCTCTTTTGTTGTGCTCTTCCCAGCTACGCCTGTGGGCAAGACTCTGACTTCCACCCTCCCTTCCCCACGGTACTGAAGAGGCAGACCCTGTGGGATAGTACCCTGTCTTCCATCCTTGCCCTGCTAAAATGAGGTAGTGCTTGTCCCCACCCAAATGCAAGCTGAGGAGATAATGGGGTGAAGTTATATCATCTAGGTCATACAAATGAAGGAAATCAGAAAAGCACTGCGGAGATTTTTATAACAAATTGACATTCAGCCACAGCCCATAAAGGTGAGAGGGTTGCAGTTTTAAGCAGGTTGGCTGTTTGCTAAAGTAGATTATTCAAACAGGAACCAGAGTGTCATAGTATAATAATGTTCAGGGTATGGCCCCAAATTACTTGTCATATGAAAAATCAGAAAAATCTAAATTCAATGGATGTCGATATTGAGATGACACAGATGTGGAATGATTGACAAGGACTTTTAAACAGCTTTTGTAAAAATGCTTCAACAAGCAATTACAAACACTCTTGAAACAAACAAAAACATAGAAGACTTTAGGAACAAAGTAGAAATTATAAATAACCAAATGAAAATAATAAAACTGAAATATGCAATAACCAAAATTAAAATAAAATTATTATATGGTCTCAGTAACAGCCCATAGAAATGATAGAGAAATGAATTAGTCAATTTGAAGATAGTTCACTGGAAATTCTCCAATATAAATAATGGAGAGAAAAATAGAAAAAATGAGCTCTGCTTCCAGAGATTTGTGGGACTATAACATAAGATGTGACACTATAGTCTCAGAATACTAGATACAGAGGACACATGTGGAGCCTATATATGTGTGTGTATGTGTGTGTGTGTGTGTATATGTATATACATATATTTTTTTAAAGAAATAATGGCTGAAATTTCCCAATTTGGTAAAAGATATAAGCCTACAGATTCAGGAAGCTTAGTGAACTCCAAATGGGAAAACCCCAAAGAAATCCATACTTGGACACATCATAGTCCAAATTGTGAAAATTAGAGCTGAAGAAGAAATCTTGAAAGTATATAGAGAATATTAACACATTACCTATGTCAGCAATTTGAATAACAAGTTTCTCATCAGAAAGTATGGAGGACAGGAAGTATCCCAGCATTTTTCAACTGCTAAAAGAAAAACAACAACAACAACAGATTACCCTGAATTGTGTATCCAACAAAAATATGCTTCAAGAATTAAGAAGTAATCAGCCCATATCAGAAAGAGGAAAGCTAAGAAAATTTGTTGACAGCAGATTGGTTCTAAAAGAATGACTGACTATAAAGGAGATTGTTCAGAAAGAAAGGAAGTGATAACTGGTTGCTTGGAACATTAGGAATGAATAAAGCAATGGAAAGCGTAGATTAATTCTCTCATCAGTTTTAAAAATTGTGTTTAATAATATAAAGCAAAAATTATAATGTTGATATAGTTCTCAGTGTATATTGAGTTAATATTTGAGAAAACTGTTGGCCGGGTGCAGTGGCTAACACCTGTAATCCCAGCACTTTGGAAGGCTGAGGCAGGCGGATCACCTGACATCAGGAGTTCAAGACTAGCCTGACCAATGTGGTGAAACCCCATCTCTACTAAATATAGAAAAATTAGCCAGGTGTGGTGGCGCATGCTTGTATTCCTAGCTACTCAGGAGGCTGAGACAGGACAATCACTTGAACTTGGAAGGCGGAGATTGCAGTGAGCTGAGATTGCACCATTGCACTCCAGCCTGGGTGACAAAAGTGAAACTCCATCTCAAAGAAAACAAAAGAAAACTGTTTTATAAAGTCGAGAGGGAAAAGGACATAAATTATGAAAGAGTAACTACATTCCACTTTAAGTATCAAAACGTTCATATTGGTGGGCTGTGCAATTACATATGTATATTGCAATCTCTGGAGTGATCATTAAAATATTACATAAAGTGATATAATAAAAAGTACTATAAATTAAAATGGAAGCTAAAAATGTTCAAGTAACCTATAGAAAAATAAGAAAGGGGAAGTAGAGGCAGGTAAAATAGAGGGAGTAAACACAAAGTAAATACTAAAATGGCAGACTTAGATCCTAACATATGGATAATTACAAGATAGAGTTTAGCAGAATTGAACAATAAAACCAAACTATATGTTGTCTATATGAAACTCACTTCAAACTCATTTGTCTATATGATGCTATAGGGAGACTAAAGGTTAAAGATAGAAAAATATATACTATGCAAACATTCATGAAAGAAAAACAGGGTAATTATATTAATAACATGTCATTATATCATGAATAATTTTTTCCTTAAATAAAAGTAAATATTGTTAATTATACTAATATAAGAAAAATTCAATATCAGAGCAAAGAAAACTACCAGGGACAAAGGGACATTACAAAATGATAGAAGGATCAATTCACCAAGAAGACAAAATAATCTAACAGAGTTGCAAAATAAATAAAGCAAAACCTGAAAGAACTGAATGGAGAAAAGAGAAAAATATTCACTATTATAGTTGGGAATTAATCATTTATTCTCTTAGTAATCAGTATAACCACTAGGCAGTAGTTATCAGGAATAGGGAAGAACTAAACCGTGCTATAAACCATAGGCTTTAATTGAAATTTATAGAATACTTAATAAAATCAGGATACAGATTCTTTTCAAGCAAACTTGTTCATTCACCAAGATAGACAATATCTTAGGTCATAGAACAAATCTTAACCAGTTTATAGTTGAAGTCAGTCATACAAAGGATATTGTAACCATAATGAAAACAAACTACAAATCAGTCACAGGAAAAACAAAAAACAGGAAAACCTTAAAAATTAACCCACTAGTAAATGATCTGTGTCAAAGAGGAAACTGTAAGAGAAATAAAAGATATATCAAAGTGAATTTAAATGAAAATAGATTACAACCAGTGGGATACTGCTAAAGCAGTGTTGAGAGGGAAATGCATGCTTTACTTGCTAATAATAAGAAAGAAAAAAAAAAAAGCAGGGTTTCCAAATCAATGATTTCAGCTCCTGCTCTACTGCAAGAAACTAAAAAAGGACTCCAGCCTGGGTGTCACAGTGAGACTCTGTCTCCAAAAGAAAAAAAAAAAAGGCAAAGCAAGCAGAACAAAAATTAGTGAAATTAAAAATAGAAAAGCAATAGGGAAAATCAAAGCAAAAACTGGATTTTGAAAAGATTAGTAAAATTGATAAACACATAGCAAAACTGAAAAAGAAAATTAGAGAAAATACTAATTACCAATGTATCAAGACTAAAGAAAGAGATATCACCACAGACATCACAGACAGTAAGCAGGCAAAAAAAAAAAAAATACTATAAACAACTTTATGTACATAATGATTCTTGAAAACCATAAATTGCCAAAATTTACCCAAGACAAAATAGATAATCTGAAAATCATGCAACTGTTAACATAATTGAATTTATAATTAAAATCCTTCCAAAAAGAACCATCCAGGCAAATAAATAACACTGATTTTATACAGTCTTTTAGAAAATGGATAAGGAAGGAATACTTCCTAATTCATTTTATGAGGCTATTACCTTGATATCAAAATTAGACAAAAACAATGCAAAAAGAGAAAACTATGGTATATTTTTTATGACTATAGACACAAACATTTCCAATAAGGTATTATCAACTTGATTAATATATAAAAATAATATACCATGGCCTATGGGGTTTATTCTGGTAATGGAAGGGTGGTTCAGTAATTGAAAATCAGTTAATGTAATCCATTGTATTAACATTCTAAAGAAGAATCACCTGATGACATTAGTTAATTCAGAAAAGCATTTTAGAAAATTCAACACTCATTCATGATAAAAACTGTCAGTAAACTAGCAGTAGAAGCAAACTTCCTCAGCTTGATAAAGGATATTTATAAAAACCCACATCAAAAGTCATAATCATGATAGATTAATTCCCTCTTCAGTTTTTAAAATTGAACAAGGCAAGAATGTTTGTTCTCAACACTCCTATTCAACACAGTATTAGAAGATTTAACCAATGGAGTAAAGCAAGAAAATGAGAGATATACAGATAGAAAGGAAGAAATAAAACTCTTCTTGTTTGCAGATTATATGATTGGCTATGTGGGAGATCCCAAGGAATCTACAAACAAGAAGACACTAAAGTTTAAAAGGAAACCTCTTAGAATTAATAAGCAAGTTTGTGGTTGCAGATATCCAGAACCACAGACACACACAAATCTTACACCAGTTAGAATGGCGATCATTAAAAAATCTAGAGACAACAGATGCTGGAGAGGATGTGGAGAAATAGGAACACTTTTACACTGTTGGTGGGGGTGTAAACTAGTTCAACCATTGTGGAAGGCAGTGTGGCGATTCCTCAAGGACCTGGAAATAGACATTCCATTCGACCCAGCAATCCCATTACTGGGTATATATCCAAAGGATTATAAATTGTTCTACTATAAGGACACATGCACACGAATGTTCATTGCAGCACAGTTTAC
>CAUYQU010021286.1:0-90578 GCA_963574635.1 Cheracebus regulus
TTCCAACTCAGATGTTAGGGAATATTCGGACAATTCATTTGCCCAAAAGCTCAAATTTTGGGTTTCTTCACTTTCTATTTTTCTATTTTAATATGCTGTACTTAGTTTTTTGTTTTCTTTTTTTTTTAACTTTTATACTAAAATAATTGGACTTTAAAAATGTTCCGGCCTGTATTTATCACTTGGAAGATATCCAGCAGAGTTGCTTTACTGATGCTTGCTTCTATCTATGTGAAAAGTACTTTTGATCTCTTTTAAGTGAACTGTTCTCTCTGGCATCAACCAGACACAATGAAACGGTGGAGAAGTGGGAGAGAGGTAAGGACTCATTCTTTCCGCTGTCATGCTTTTGAGATTTCTGTTACCCTCCCCCGCCACCCCAGGGTATGCATATGGCCTCAGCACAGAGCAAGCTATTCTCATGATCATGCCTGATATGAATTGATCATTGATCATCTTGGGCATTTTCCAGGTTCTCTCTTCACATGTCTTATCTCATCCAATCCTTCCTACTCCTCTTAAAATGAGCACTTTTTAGTCTCTGCTTTTACAGAGGAATCAGGTGAGGCTATTATTAGCCAAACAGATTCACCCACATCCCAACATACACAAGCTATCCAAGCATAGGTTGGAATTAGGAAAGGGGAAGAACCTTATTTACGTGCCCGTGAGTATAGGAGTGGTCAGACTTTCTCAAATCCTGCATGTAGCGCAGAGAAGCCTGCCTCACTGAGTGGCTGTGTTGGCTGGCATGGTCATGGGGCCAGGCAGGGACATCCCTAGGCTTCAGATGGAACCTTCCAGAGCTGTGTCCTGCCTGTCACTAGGGTCCAGTGGAGGCCAGCACCCCTCCACTGAAAGAAGAATCGGAAGACTTCAGCCAGGCTGACTTGCCCTGGGGTTTCTTTTCAAGTGGAGATGCAAGAACAGCCTCCACTACAGAGAGAGGGAACCTGGAAAAGCAAATGCCTCCAGGAACCCCGGAATCTGCACAGCGTGTGAATGTGTGGAAATAGCAGCTTTCACAAGGAACATTTCTCTAACTGCAAAGGAAATTAGGCAAGCAGTTTATTTAGGAGAAGCAGAAGCAAAAGGAAAGTGATTTGCCTTTTTTTCCTCTTTTTCTCCTGAGAGGAGGATGATCCTGCAACAATCTACCAGCAGGGCGTAGCGAATCCTTCCCTATTTGCTGGAAATCCCACCCTCTCAGTTTCTGTTTTGTAGGTTGCTACTGGCAGGAGGGGACTGGAAGTCATAGAAACCCACCAGGGCTCAGACTCACAAGAGACAGGGTGTGGGGCTAGGAGATCCCAGGCATGCCTCGGCATTCAAGGAAGAGAGCCAGCATGTCATCCCACACCTGGAGAGGGACCAATATGCCTGCTTGAGAGAAAGCACACGTCCTCAGGCAAGTGGCATTTCCCTCTCAGGCAGAGTGAAGGGCCAGGTCGAAAAAGAAGAAGTGAAAGTTGCTGCGTACTTTGAATACTGAGGGCAGCCTTCAGGATTTAGTACCCCAGGGCAGACTTTGTTGGGGAACAAGCTGGGAATGAATGGTTTACTTGGGGTGGGAATTAAATCTTTTCTGGGCACCCCTGCCCCACCTTGTGCCAGGCGCTGTGCTAGACTGTGGGGAGCCCCAGGGAGCAAGGCAGGCACTGGCGTGTCATCAGCACTTCCTGACAGAGACTTCTATGATGACAGAAACGTCTGTGTCCATATTCGTGCTGTCCACTGTGGCGGGCACAATCACGTCTGCTGATGGAACACCTGAAATGTGGCTAGTAAAGCTAAGGGGTTGAAGTTTCAATTCTATTTCGTTTTAATGTAAATTGAAATAGCCATGTGTGGCTAGTGGCTACTCTGTGGAAAAGCACTATCCTGCGTAGACCCTCGATGTGGGGAACAAAAGAAACACACTGTGTTGCAGGTTCTGGCTTCATGACGCTCCAGGTGTGAAATGGAAGACAACCAGGAAGTAGGATCGCTGCGTGTATCTGGGAGGTGTGCCTTTCCGGTGACTACATTTACTCTCTCACACACTTAGTACTGCCTAAGGGGGTTGTGTGTACCCAGTGTGTATCAGTAACCAAGTACTCCTTAGAATGAGAGATTGTTTTCTTAGCATCATCCTGCTCTTTACGAGAGCCCTAGCTGCCCTGAGGGTGCCAGGGGCTGGTGAGGGCTGTGGTACCCAGCAGCTGGGGGACCTCAGTGAGGGGCTGATCCAGACCCATTTTTCTCTAAGGTGTGGGAATAATGACTCCTCTGTTCCTTTTCTTTATGTGTCTGGCCCATAAAAATCCTCATTCTGTGAATGTGGCGGTATCCACTGGAGGGAATGCTCTGTTCATCTGTGCAGTGGGAAAGCTAGTTAGCTCCTGGGTCTGGGGCCCTTCTGAAGGAAGGCCTGGCAGTGAGAAAGGCTTTCCTTGTCGGTTGACATTGGAAATGCTGGAGATGGCTGGCTGCTAGTCAATGCAGTAGCTTCCTGCCCTCTCGGATCCTAGGGCAGAAATAAAGTTACGCATTCATCATACCCTGGTCTGCAGCCGTTCTACATATTAAAGAATATTTAGATGAACAGAAGAGCTACCATCAGGATGTGAAGTGAGGGGTTATGACTATTTCACAAACATTTACTCCACACCTACTATGTGCTGTTAGGTTAAGCATTATGCCTTCTGGGGTCTGCTAATGCCGGAAGGCTTTGTTGTCACTTGTGGCTTTATAAATGTGCTTTTAAAGCATGGAGATTGTCAAGAACAGGAAAGATTTAATTTTATCCCAAGGTTGGGCTAAGGATTTTGCACAGTACAGAACAGGGGCTGTGGAGGAGATTCTTTTGAGATCATTGAGACTCACTTCATTCTAAAAGGTGACATCTTGTGCTGTGTATCTGTTTGATACCTGGTTAAAACTTTGAAAATAATCACTACATATTAACAAGCTGGGTATAAAATAACCTTTTTCTGTGCTATTTTTCTACCCAAAATACTACTTCTCCTACTTTTTTTTGACACAGTCTCACTCTGTTGCCCAGGTCAGAGTGTAGTGGTGTGATCTTGGCTCACTGCAACTTCCACCTCCCGAGTTCAAGCGATTCTCGTATCTCAGCCTCTTGAGTAGCTGGGATTACACGCACCTGCCACCACATCCAGCTAATTTTTGTATTTTTAGTAGAGATAGGGTTTCACCATGTTGGCCAGGCTGGTCTCGAACTCCTGACCTCAGATGATCTGCCCGCCTTGGCCTCCCAAAGTGCTAGGATTACAGGCGTGAGCCACTGCGCCCACCCTACTTCTTCTACTTCTGATTTTTCCTCTGAACAACTGGTCCTGTTCAGCACTTCTCCTGTTCCATTGTTGAAAGTCAGGCGCATGCCGTTGAAGTGCATTGTCAGATCTCTTTATCATGTTTCTCTTTCCCAAATCTATTCTGTCCTCCCCACTGCAACCTCCCCACATGCGGTATTATAAGGGGGTTTGCTACCCAAGAGAAACCATTTTGAGGATTCTTGTTCATGATTTCAAATGACTGACTCCACATGGAAAGATCTCTACATGGTCAAACATAAAAATAAATATGACCTAAAGGCATCCAGTTGTAGGGAAATATCTGGAAAACAAAGACAATTTATTGACTTAACTCATACCTTTTCTTCTCTACTTTTAAAACTCAGATATGTTATTAAGATCTTAAATTACTTCAATATTGGCATATTGCACTGATTTTGTTATTGTGAATTGCCTTATCCTGGCTTCGAGGATCTGTGAACACTGTGTGGTTTTGGGGACGTTACTTGTCCTGTCTGAGCCTTAGGATCCCATATTAGTGAGTGGGCACAGTAAAACGAGTCTCTAAGCATTTTGCAGTGAATCTAATGCTACTTTTCATCCAGGCCTGAACGAGAAAGCACACAGAAATGGTGAGCTGGTACCTTTCATATGGTCCACACGGATGCTTAGGACCCAAATCTGTTCTGAATTATTCAGGCCCATTGTCGGGTCCTGAATTTCAATGCTGAGTAGAGACGCAAGCTGTGGAGGTGACAGTCCTGCCTCTCTGCTTCCTGCCCTAAGGAGAAAGGGCCTTAGGCTCCCGTCCACCCCGCTGAGCCTCAGTGCTGAAATCCCCGGGCTCCACTCTGTGTGCAGCAGACAGAGGCTCCCACCAAGCCAGTTCCTCTCTCAGGGTAAGGCTAATTTCCAGAAGTCAGGAGACAGCTTGCCTGGTGACCTTGGAGCAGGCTCCAGGCCACCCCGCTTCACCCTGGGATGGCGTAACCACGGCCAAGTCACCATGCGAGCCAAGCCTGTGCCTTCATCCATGATCCAGGGCCCGGCACTGCAGGACGGGAGCGGAGTGCTGGGGACGTTAGCAACCCGAGGGCAGCAGGCCAGGACCACGGCCAGGCCAGGGGACAGCAGGGGACAGGCTGGCTGTGGCCCCTCCCTGGCTCTCGGTGTTCCCTCTAGGACCCCATTACCTAAAGTGTTTCCCTTCCTACAGAGACATGCGTATTAAGGGTAATGTTAAAGAGGGCAGGTGGGACATTTTTAGGTTAACTATATCTGTGGAAAGCTGGATTAAATAAACCATCTTCCATTCTTCCCAGGGCATTGAAAATGCTAAGGCACCTTGTGGATTTCCAAAAGAGGGAAGAGTGTGTGGCTTTCCCCATATCATTTGCCCCATTCTCCTTTTTTGCATTATGCATAATGGGCTTTAGGAAATGTGGCTTGAGGGTGACTCCCTGTGACCTTGAAAACGGCTCTCTGCTTCCCTGGCCTTAGTTTCACTACCTGAAATTGGTGCTCACACCCCTCTCCGCCCTTCCTCCGGGGGCTCCTGCATTCATGACAGCCCTGCAACTCCTGCCCCCTTCCCTAGCCCTCAGAGGGCGCTTCTTTGATTGAGTGGTGGACCCCTCCTCCCTGGGCCTCTGGCACCCTCAGCCCCCAGGACACTCCTCCCACCCAGCCCCACGGCCTGGCTTTCCTTCAACATTAGTCCAAGTCTGAGGCTCTGTACTGCATTCACGCTGCCCCCCCCCCCCACCCCCGCCTGAAACAGTCTGCTGCCTTTCTTTGCCCAAATAACTCCTGTCTTTCAGTTCAACTGTGTCCTTACTGATTTTCTGCCTACTGGATCTGTCTATTTCTGATGGAGAATGTTGGAGTCTCCAGCAATAAGAGTGGGTTCACTGATTTCTGTGTGGTTCTCTCTGCTCGTGCCTCATTATGCTGGTGCTCTGTTGTTAGGTGTGTACATGTTAAGGATCGAACATCTTGTTGGAAAATGGACCCCATGTCATTATGCAGTACTCCTGCTTACCCTGACGCCTTTGCTTTCTGTGACTCTGCTGTATCTGAAATCAATCCTGCTTTCTTTCGATAGTGTAACTATGATATTTTTTTCCATTTCTTTACCTTTAATCCATATGTGTCATTATACTTAAAATGGATTCTTATAGACAATATCTAGTTGGGTCATGCCTTTGGATCCACTGAAATTCTCTCTTTCAATTGCTGTCCTTAGACTACTGATGTTCCAAGAAATTGTGGGGACCCTGGATTCCTATTGACTATATTTGTAACTGTTCTCTACTCTATTTGTGGGCCTTTTTGTTTTGTTTTGTTTTGTGTTTGTCTTCCAGTCTTTCTGCCTTCTTAGGCTTCGAGTATTTTGTATCAGTCGATGTGTCCCCTCTCTACCTGCTGTTTTTCAAGATTCAGCTGAGATGCACTTGGTCCCTGAGTACCTTTGGGTCCCAGGTGCCTGTGTCGGCAGCCCAGAGCTTGTCTGTGGACACTCTTGCCCATCTCACCCGCGGCTCCTCCAGGGCGGCAGCCTTACGTCCTCATGTCTCTGTCTCTGACCCCTGGTCCTGGGATGGCAAGGACCAGGGGTCAGGGACAGAGACCCTGGTCCTGGGTCAATGCTGGCAGGACAGGACAGAACTGTGTATATAGGGTGGCACTTGAATAAGCATTACACAAGCACACGTTTATAGGACTAAAAACATGTTTACATTGGAAAATAACAAGCCCCAGAAGGCTTCTTGACGGAAATGCCCCTCCCCCACACTGACTGCTGCATGGCTGAATGCCTCCACGCCCCACAGCCCTTCTCCAGATTCAGCCGATTCACCCCAGGACCACTCTGCCTGTCCTCTGGAGGAGTTCCTTGTCCAAAAGAAGGGCCTGAATGCTCAGATGAGGAGAGGACCCTCCTGGAGCACCCAGGGAACTCAGGGAGCCCAGGAGTCAGCATCCTATTGTGTCTGTCCCTTCCTCTGGGGTTGGGGTGGGGGGCAGTTGATGTTGGCCGTGGAGCAAATAGAAAGGTGGGCGGAGCTTCAAAGGGAAAGCCGTGGGCCTCAGGCCCGTGTCACTGCCTGGGACGAGATAAGACCTCAGAGAGTCCAGGGCTCTGAGATGAAACTTCAGCCTTCACTCTGTTGTTATTAGAGGCTCAGGATGTGTGAGGCCAGCCTCTGACCTCCATAGGCTCACAGTCTGATGGAGGAGGTGGACATCCCACACGCTGCGGGGTGAGAGCCCTAACGTGACCGACATGAACTCAGAGATCAGGTCTTAAGAAAGCTCTAAAAATCAGATGCAATAAGTTCTGCCTTGTCCCAGAAGAACTCAGCAGGCAGCCAGGCACGGGAAGACTTTCCAGGGCCAGCAGGTCCCTGTGGTGCGAGGGAGCCTGGGAATCGGGTGTGATTTGGATGTTGGGAGGAGGCTGGAGGGATCATTTACTGTCACATCTCACTGAGGCTGGATGCCTTCCTGGAGATGGGGATCTGACCTGGGACACCAGCTGACCAGCTTCCTGCAGCTCTCAGGGTCCCTGCCTTTACCAGGACTGGCTTAAATTTCCTATCAATGCATGTAAACACACCACTGTTCTCCCATGGGGTGGTATGAAACCAACTTAAAAAAGGAATCGTGGTGCTCACAGAGGTGGGAAGTGGGTGTGGATAGAGGGGATTTACAGAGGGTTTTATAAAGGTCAGTGCCCACTGAGGGTGGGGATCAGGGCAGTGCCCAGAGGGAGGAGGTCCCTGAAAGGGGAATTGAATTGAGGGGCCCTGAAACTGCACAGCCTCCTTACTGTGGGGCCCAGCCCACCCTCTGCCCACAGGAAGCTGGAGGGAGGATGGCAATGAGGAAGCTCTCGCAGGTGCCTGGGGAGGAACAGCACCGTGAGACAGTGGCGGAAAGGAGGCCGCAGCCACTGAGGCCTTCTGGGAGCCTGGGATCCCATGTGGTCATGCCCACAGGGGGAGGTCTTGGGTGGCCTTGTTCAGGAGAGGCCCATATGCGTGTGCATGGCACCTCCTTGGGCCAGGGGGTAGCCAAGCACAGAGAGAGGCCAGGGCTGACTCATGGGGCAGAGAAAGAGAAACCTTGGGACAATTCACACACTCAACGTCACAACCCAGTTGGTTTGACAAAACATGGGAAAGAAGAAGTGAAATTTGTTAACTGTATCGAGATCCATGCAGCTCAGTTCAGGGGACAGTTTTGGTACCAAATTATCCTTATTATGCAAATTTCCTCCCCCAGCAGGTTCCAGTTGTGCCTGTGGACCCATGGTGGGTGCATCTGCTTCCCATGGTGCCGATTCACCGAGTTGCCAGGACCATCTGCTCAGCCCAGGCCCAGGGCCTGCTGGCAGGGAGGGGGGGCGTAGGCAGAGGCCAGGCCGCTGCTCCGGACCTGCCCGGCCGCTCCTGGAGCTGGAAGGTGATACAGCCTGCCTGGAGCAGCCCAGATCCCAGACATGGACGGGAGGCAGAGTTCAAGGGACATCCACCTTGTTCCTGTCTTGCCCAGTCAAAAAGCAGGAAAAGCAAGGGAACATCCCCATGAGACCTTTCTCCCTAGGAAAATGCAGCCAAGGACTTGGCCTTTCTAAAGCATCGGCCCCCATGAGGCCTGCGCTACGCTGCAGGGTCCCGTCTTCTCTGCTGGCTGCTCTCCAGAGCCCACCTCTGCCCACCCTTGCAGGCTGCTGCCACCCACCACTTAATGGTCATTGCCAGCATCCTGAATACCTGGCCCAGGGGCCTCATCTCTGCCCCCTTCCTTATCCCATGTGCTTTACTGAACCTATTTATGGGCCTCTCCTTTTGAATTAAAAAAGCAAATCTGATGCTGTCCCCAGCAGGCTTTCTTACCTGGAGCAGCCGCTCTTGTTTCCTTTGCCCAGTTCCTCCTGTTTCTCCTCTCCCCATGCTCCCCAGCGTCATCCCGTGCCTCCACCTCTTTCCTGAGTGGCATGTACCTGTCACAGCCCCCATTACGTGATCCCATGCCTCATGACTCCCAAATACATCAGCCATCCACAGGGACCCAGCTGCCCCACTTGCGCTTACACAAAACCAAGTTCCCCTCCTCAAATCCTCTGCCCATTTTCCCTTTTCTCAGTGATGACTCATAGAGGCTCTCAGACTAGGTTTCAACTCCTCACCTCCCTTCAAATCACAGTAGATTTAATTATCTTAAATAGATGTTATGCAACAAATGTTTATTGAACATCTACTATGTTCCAGGTACTCTTTTTGACACTGAGGATATGGCACTAAATTAAAAAAAAAAAAAATCCTTGCTCATGGAGCCTGCATCCTTGTGACAGAGTCTGGTCCTCTCCTTCTGCTTCTCTCCTCTCCTGTCTTCTGCTGGCTAGCGTCAGCACACCTGCTCTGGGTAATGCGTCTCTTCTGCCGGGATGGCATGGCCCCCTCCCTGTCTCCAGAGTTCCCGTCGCACACCCCACCTTCTCACCTCCTAAGGCTCCTGGATGCCTCCCTATTCACCTGATCAAACTCCTCCTGTCTGTCCTCAAACTACATTTCTGAATTTATCTCCCATTTTTTTTCTCCTTCCCAGACAAACGGGGCTACTGCTGCTAGACTTCCGGTTCTGATGCACAGTAGATTTCATTCACATTTGTTGCCCCCTGCTTCCAATGTCAAAGTCCCAGTCATTCTGGAAAGCTGGAATCAGACAAGATCTCTTCCAGGAAGCCTTCTGTAATCCTCCAGGGAGAAGTGACGTTTCCTTCCACTGGGCTTTATCACTTTAGAGCTCTTTTCATTGCACCTTGCTTCATAATCACCTTTGTGCTGGGTCATTTCTTCCTGTGCTCCCTGGAGGGCAGGCGCAGGAGCCAGACACCCAGGGGCAAGTGCTGGTCCTAGTACTTTCCAGCTGTGTGACCCCAGGCAGGTGACTCAGCTTTTCCAAGCTTCAAAATCCTTATCTGCAACACTGGAGGTGACAGTGGAACTCATAGAGACAGACAGGGAGTACACATGGCACAAGCAGGTGGTGACAGTCCCCAACCCCTGCAATGCTGTGAACCTTGATCCCAGCACACAGCCAGGCACTGAGGGCCCAGGAGTGATTTGATGTGAGTGGGTCAGGTCATTATGTGACATCAGGAGTGTCCCTTGTGTCAAGAAGAAATTGATTTACTTTTTTCCCAACTTCCCAGTTTCCCCCTTTGCAGTTCAAGTTATTCAACAAACCAATGAAGGATCTTAAGATGAAGAAGAGCCAGGGATAAGATGCAGTGCAGAGAGAACAGAATGAAGTCAAAAGTCAAATGTGTCATTGTGTGTTGGTGGCAGGGACACAGAAGGGACGCTGTCTAATTGGGGAAACGCTCCTGCTCTTGTCCTTGGTCTTGAGTGTATTTGCTGTAATTGCGCTCATCTTTGACTAGATACTTTTAGGCTTCCTGATATTTTGGAGAGCTCTCCCAGGCCCCTGATGCTTAGCATAGCTTGTGTTTCCAGAGCTCTGAAATAGCCCTTCATTGCCCAGCCTCTGTCTGGCTCTCATTTCTTTTTCTGGTCCTCCTGCTCTTCTGTTTCTAGTCCAGATTCATGCACTCTCCATACTCTCAGGGACCAGCTCTCCGGTAGCTCAGCCACCTTGCATGCTCTGCGGGGCTGGAGGGGACCAGAGCTCTCCAGAACCCCCAAACCCACCTCCTCGCTCTGTGCCTGCCCTGGCATATGCCTTGGAGAGGCCTCTGAATTCTCTGAAGTGAAGGGGCCTGCTCACCGAGATGGAGGCTGGGAAACTTGATGTGCAATTTCAGTATGAGTTTGGTTGAGGAGGCAGCCAAGGGAAACTCCTCTGAAAGCGGGTTTTCACCCGCGGCTTTCTCCTCCCCTCCCTGGAATTCAGAAGCCATTGGATTGCAAACCCTGTCATTCCTGTGTATCAAATCCCATATCCTCTCTGGAGGTGGTACTGTGCTCTGTGGAGCCCTGAGATGCTTCTTTCGCTTTATGATGGGGCACATATCATCTTCCCCAGGCTCATGCAGAACATGTCCAGCATACAGTGGCTACAAAGGAGGTTTGGTGTTTCCCAGACACAACTGTCCGATCTCTAAGGGGTACGCGGATGGTCTCTGTCTTGCTTGGCTGTCACACAGCTGGAATGAGATAAGGGGGCTAGAAGTTGCTATACAAATGCCAGGCGAGGCAAGAAAGTCTGAGCAGCCACTCCCGCAGCACGGAGCCCAGTGCTCCACAGACACTGAGGATTTAATCCTCTCTGGCTATAACCCTCAAGGCTTTCAGTAAGGAGAAAGCTGGGGCTCAGAGAGGTTAGGCCGTGTGTCCGATGTCACATACCCTTAATGTACAGAGCAGATATTCACACCCAGGCTTGGCAGCTCCAGAGTCCCATTCCTAACCACCATGCCATATGCACATCTCAACATGCCCAGAGGGACACCTCTAAGGCAGGGGCCACCTTGAGCTCCTGGCTGAGAAAACGGCACTTGGCTCTGAAGTAGCAGGAAACCAGGGGAGATCTGTGTGCAGGGCAGGGTCTGTGATTGATCAGTTTCCTTCTTTAACAGAATCAATATTGAGAACTCAGAAGGCTGGGTTGGACTAAGGAGACTGGGAGGCAGGGAGGCCTTTAGGAGGCTCCCAGTGAAGTGCGGCCAGAGAGAGGCACTGTGACACTGAGAGTCACTGCGGAGGCCAATGGCAGCCGAGGCATGACCTCCCATCTTAGTGGACCATGGAGGTCCAGGTGAACAGGCTTGGCTTCTCCACTAGGGGAAACGTGCTGAGATCCAAGGAGTGATGCAGGGATGGCTGTGGACTGTCTTTTCTTGCCTCCTGTTTCCGTGTGGATGGACTTTGGTAAAGCCCCTTGCTGGACCCCAGGAGGAAAGGAGTGGTTTGAACCTGAGTCTGGATGTAGGAACCAAGTGCACTTCCTCTTGCTCCATGGGGTTCTGCTGCCTGCAGGGTGCAGGATCTGGTTCCCTCTCCCCATCCTGCAGGGCAGGACGCAGCCTTTGCTGGGGGCTTCTGAGCTTAATAGCTACCTGTGGCCAGGTGGGCAAGTCTAACACAGGATGAGTGTAATGCCCACTGGGGTCACACCGTGAAGCTGTGTCCTCTCCTCTTGGTTTTATGAGTAAGAAAGCTATTTTTTGTTGTTGTTTCCCACTTGTTGCTTCTTTTATCTATAATATCTGGGTTTTTTCAAACTCAAGAGGGAAAAAAAACAAGAGACTATTATTGATTCCTCCCCTTCTCTCCAAAAATGGGTTTACGCCCAGGAAGAGAGGCAAGGGTGTAACTGTCTCTAGGAGGAATGGACTGGAAATCTGCTTAGCACAATTTGGGGGCTAGTCCCACACCTTGTGGGTGGGCTGTGTCCAGGCCTCCAGCTCCAGAATGTTCAGGAGGAGGCTTCTGAAAGCTGCATTTTTAATAGCCACTCAGGTGATTCCGAGCTGCATTTGGGAAATAAAATCCTGGGAGACTATTGGAGGTAGTGGAGCCTGGGCAAGGCTGGAGTCCATGAGGGAGTCTCATGGCAGCCCCAAACCGGGGGTTGGTTTTGCTGTTTAATGGCAGGAGAAGCCAATGGGAGCCTAGGATGCTGAGGGCGGGGCTGCTATTCTAAGAGCCACGGGGACTCCCTTTCTGCCTCCTTAGAGGAAGTTAGGGGCGGATGATTTGCAAAAAGGCGGAGAAGACAGGTCTGTACAGGCAACAGCAACATTTTGACTTCAGCTCTGCACAGCAACCCTGTGCCAGCAGTTCTGGGTTCTAGTGCAGAGAAAAGGCCAGAAGTTTTCAGAAGGATGTCCTGGGCTTTGGAGGAAGGTGGAGTTTCTGCTTTGGTTGTCTGAGAACTTCCTCCCGGTCTTTTACCAATTGCTCAATACCTTGAGTGTCTCTTTTGTGCCTGGCCCTGTGTTGGAGTTGAAAGGCCATAAAAGAAAAGACAGCCAAAGGGATTTTGTTCCTTGAGAACCCAGGTGCTTCCAACGAGAATATGAGAGGGTTTCACCAAGGAGTCACAACCTCCAAGACATTTTATTTTGACAGAAATTGTGACAAATTCATCAGAAATGAGATCAGAAATTTTTGGTATGCTGGTCCCCAATCCTGACTTTAAATTTCCTATTCCAAATTTCTATAGTAACATGTAAACTATAGCTTGACTTAAATTTACCCCACTCCTCAAGAAGAGAATTGAAATGTGGCTGGCAGCTATTTCCAGGAGACCAGAAGAAGGTAAATGAATACTCAAGATTTACAGCGTCAAAAGGCCATGTTGAGCATAATTCTTCTGTAAAAGACAAGGTAGTGAAAACTAACCAATGAAGCCTGTCATCCTACCCGTGGCTCCTAAAAGAGTTTTGGAACCTCTTTTTCATGTCACTATGTTGCTGGTCTAGCTTCCTAAGGCACTGAGCTGCTAGGTGGTATTTTACAGTGTTACAAAAATACACATCAACATCTTTATCACCTTCTTGTCCTAACCCCACCCTTCGAAATTACTTGTCCCTCTTGAGTCCAGGCTATTTTTTAACTAACTGTAGATATTATTTTTTTGCACTGTGATCACTGGGAAATATGCAAGGCATAGCTATAAAAACGGCTGAACAGATTTGTAAACAGATGTATCATTATATGTATGTGTACATATATACAACATGATCCCTCAATGAGATAACCTAAGGAGGCTGAAAAGTTCTAAAGATGCTGCCTTGGCAAAGACGTTTTCAAAAGTCTTGCTTGGGTAGTGGTGCCAGGCCCTGATGTGAAACCCAATACACTGTTTATTTCCCTAGAGCTTCGTCTTGTTTGGATCTGATGTTGTGCCACATTAAAGGTAGTCACCTGACTTGATTGGCTAGATCTGAACCCAAATGATATATGGCTCTTCATCCGAAAGGCACAAAGATTTTCACCAGAGAGTCTGCAGTAGTGAGATTCTGCAGCAGAGCTCAGACGAACCTCCCAGCACTGGCCCAGCCCTTGCGGCTCTGCAAAGTGGCTATGCTGAAGGTGTACTCACTGTGGTCACTCTGTCCTCTGTGCTCCCATCACCCTGGGCCCAGCCACTCACAGAATGACTGTAGCATACTGCAGTGGAGAACTGGAAATGTATCTTTTGTTGCCCTCTGTCCCCACCCACCCTCAGGACTGGGACTTAGAATCCCCTTGCCCAGCACTGTTGCAGACGGGAGGTCTGCTGCGCTGGACTGCTGTGCTGGCCACATGATACCACACATGTTCCCAAGTGGTACTGCCACTGTCCCGAGGCCCATCTCTTCTCCCTCTCATACTGGGATCTCACTGGGAGAAAGTCTTGGCAGTTTCCTGCTCTGCTGGGTCTTCTCTTATGGCAGTGTGGACTTCAGGGGATAGGGCAAACAGAGTATTCGTTGCATTTATTTGTTCTATCACTACAGAAGAAGCATTTCAAAATGTGTACAAAAGGATACTCTATTCCTCCAGTGGTACATCCCTTGTTCACAGGTAAACAGCAATAATTTAACATCATCATAGAGGCAGACTGGAAATATTATGACTGCATTTCTCATTTACAGTCCTGTGCATGTACTCGCCAGAAGGGCAGCTGAAGACCTAAAGCTGTACTGGATACAACAGATTCGACCTGAACAATCACCACACACAACATTATAAAAAAGTGTATTAGAAAGTATTGGAAACAATATTGCATATTAATATGTGGTTACACATGTTCACAGTGAGCGCCATCGCACCGAAAGCATATGTGCTTCTTTTTTTCTGATGCCTGTACATCTTAAATAAGTCTAATAATTTTGGTTCATCTTAAAGTAAAAATACATTGAAATGAATAAGAGAGATACAGATTTTAAAAGAGCTGACCATTCATTATTGCTGGAACTGAAGGAAGGAAGGATACACTGGCGTCATGATTTGTCTGAGTAAGTCCAGTTCATCTCGTGTTTGTTTTGGCAAGAAAAGGACACTACAAAACTCATAGTGCAGTCAAAACAAACAAAAACAAATAAACAAAAAAAAAGAGAGAGAAAAGCACAAAACGGGGGAAAACCATGTAACAAACCTACATCTCAGGTAGCTCTTTCTCAAGGAAGATTTTAAGATTTTATTATGTGGCTAATTCTAAAATTGAAATGGAACATGCTGATAACTGAAGCAACGGGTGCTAGGACTTACCCTTTGGTGATAATGCAATGATAACGTGATGATTTTTAGTGACTCTTGAATTAGGACAATCACACTCTCTAGGTACAAATTACAGAAGGAATATGAGGCAAGGAGCTGAGAGCCAGGCTATCCACGTCTTGGGAAGCTGGGGTGGCAGGGAGCGGGAGGGAACAAAAAACAGTGATTTCTAGCTGTAATCAACAGGCCAAGCTGTTATGGGTAACCCTCCTGTCTTCAATATTTACTTCAAACACAATGAGAGTGCATGGCATCTAGGCACACAGCAGTACACAGAGGTACCCAAGACACACACTCATGCCATCATACAACAGAACGAACTACGCAACGGAAAGTGTGAGGTCATGCAAACTCCTACTTTTACCAGCTAGAAGAGAGACTTCAGCAACTTTTGGTACATGATATGACCACCTTTCAAACATAAGTTAATTACTTGCTGACATAATATGAAACCTTACTTTAAATACGATAGTTTCAAAGAAAAATGGTGTTACACTATAAAACCACAACAGAAGATGTGGAAAGAGACATTTATATTGGCTATAAAAGGCAGTGAGAGGAAAGGGCAAAGCAGTTTAGAAAAGAATTCCTGCAGCCACTATTTACATTCTGGTTTGAGCTTTGTTTGAATTCCACTTGAACAAATAACTCCCTTCAACCAATTGGCACAGTGGGATGAATGGAAAAGGACAGAGTAGGTGACATTTGCAACGAACTCAAGTGTCTCTTAGAGAGATCCCAAGAAGGCTCTCACCTTAGAGATGTTAACTTGGATAAGGCGCATCTTTCTCTGTAATTGCGTATTGAATGACTGCTGTCTAAGCCCTTTCTCCTCTCTCTTCCTTCACTCAGTGCATTGGTGCGGCAGTGTTGTTTATTCCAGTTTCCAAATGCCACACCCTTCTGTAAGCAGAGAAATCCATGACTCAAGAATGATATCTTTGTAAACTCCATCCTTTCCACAAAACTCAAATGTTTATGAGGAAATATGTTTTTGAAGACTGAAGGGGAATAATTCATTTATAGAATTTATAATGATTCCACAGGATCACAAGTCAGGCTGGATACTGCTGACTGGGAATATTGAGAATATTCTTCAAGGCTTTTTTATTTTATTTTTTTCTTGGAAGGCTTCCCAGACCTTTGATGGGTTTAGAATTCATTTAGGTCCATGGTTCTCCGACAGGAGTGATTTCTCCTCAAAGGGAACAGTTGGTGATATCTGGAGACAATTTGGGTTGTCAATTTGGGGTGTTACCAGCATCTACTGGGTAGTGACCAGGGATGCTGCGAAATATCCTACGATGCACAGGAGAGCTCCCTCCGAACAAATAAGTATTCAGCCCAAAATGTCATAGTGCTGAGACTAAGTACCCCTGTTTGGATTAAATGCTGAGGTGCTTATGTACAATTTCCCCTCTGTTCCTTCATTGCATCTTGGGACAGTGTTGGTGAAGTGTTGTAAATATTTGAAATGGTATATTCTTCATTGCCTAGGTAGTTGAGAGTAATGACCTTAATGATAGCATTAATTTTGAAGGAGACTTTTGCTGGTTGGGATTAGAATCTCCACACACTTCTCTTGGGCTTGTGCCTCCATGTCATAGCATGGATGGGCAGGTTCTCACCTGCAGCGCCACCTGCCTCCTCTTTCCTGGGGGATCTGGTGGCATTACTCTCCGAGGGTCTAGCTCAGTCCCTCGATTGCCCTGTGCATTCCAATATCCCACAGGTGCAGAGCCAGCCATCCTATGTATATGTGAACACACACGCTGCTTTGCCTTTACAGAAAAGGGCTTCAACACGTTTGAAAGCTTAGTTTCAAACAGATGAGTTCTGTGTGTTAGCAAGAGAGATGGTAGGCTTCACTTATTTTGTTAAGCTGAAAATTAATGATCATTCTAAATCACTCTTTCATGGGCTTTAAAATGAGAATAATATACAGTGAGAAGAGGGAAAGAAATTCACCAACACTGAGAAATTCAGGCTCGTGGCTACAAACAGATGTGCATAACTAAAATGAGGGCTAGGACTGGATTTCTTCAGGAAAAGAGGCTTCTGCTCTTAGGTGGAACCAGTCGGGGAAGGAACAGATCTGAAATAAAGCTTTGGTTTCTGACGAATGTTGCCGTTTGAGAGATTGAAAAATAATGGAGATCCAAATTTCTGGACTGGTGTTTAAATTGTAGTGATAGACTTTGGGAGCCATTAAAGGCATGGGAGTGAAAAAGTGGGGAACTGGGCTCCCTAGATATGCCCACAGGAAGACCAGCTCCTCCTATGCTGGCAGCAAGCCTTGGGAGCCTCAGGCCATCAGAGCAGTCTCCTCAAAGCTAGCAAATCCAGGAGGAGCCCAAACGCCCTAGCCTGACCGCTCCCTCCACCCAGGGCAGTTAGACAAGACTTTGCCCAAACAGTTCGTTTTCCTATGCAGAATACTACTTAAAATAGTATTTTCTCTCAAAGGTGCAGCCTCTCAGCCCTAGCTGCATGTGGCCAGAAGCTGGCCTGGGCACAGGCTGTTGGCCCTGCTGTATGGGCACTTAGGTGGTGGCACATCTGTCCTGTATGCTCACTAGCAGAGCCACAGGCAGGGGCTGTGCTCCCAGCGTCTGGACACTGGAAAAGACCTGGCATGTGAACCCCGTGCTCAGCACGGGGACCAGCACACTCCTTCCCGGGCTGTGGCCTGTTTTATCTATTTCTCTCTGAAAATTTAGAATTATCATTTGGAGAAGGGGATTGTGGGAAGCAACAGGTGAGGGCATCTCAGCCAGCGGTCTGGGGAAACACCGAGGAAGGTAGCAGTTCTGGGTGCTCCCAATGCAGCCCTGCCTCTAAAAATAAAAATCTTTTCAAAAGCAAATCAAAACCCAACCAACTCAAACATAAAACGAAAAACAGCTACAAATCCAAGCACAACGTTTTCTGGTCCAGTCCAGTCTATGCTGCTGGCGGGAGCGAGGAGGCTGCAGTCCTTGTGCTTTTCCTGGGGGTGGCTCGGGGGAGGGGGCCGCGGGGTGCTTTAGCTCATGTGGAAGCGGTGCTCCCCCCGCGTTATGTGCGACGAGAACTCGTACCGGTCCTGGCTGTGGTAGCCGCACATGTTGCACTCAAAAGGATCACGGAAGCCGTGGCAGCCCATGTGGATGGTGTACATGACGTGATCCAGGAAGAGCACCCGGCAGTGTTCGCACTTGTACGCCTTCATCTGCTCCCCGCTGGTGCTGACCACGCGCAGCGCGTCCTGCGAGTTCTCGGAGGCGGCGCGCAGCAGGTCGTAGGCGCGGTGCTCCTCCTTGAGCGACAGCCCGTTGCGCGCGTGCGGGGCGATGTGGTTGGTCAGGTAGATGAGGCCGCCGCGCTGCTCCTCGGTGTTGCTCTCGGTGTCCGTGGAGTCTTGGCAGCTGTTGCTCGGGGACGCCTCGCGCTCCGAGGGCACCGACTTGGCCTTGGAGAGCAGCAGCAGGTTCTCCACGGCGCTGTCCTGGGCCGAGTGGTTGGAGCGCGGGGTGCCCTCCGCGAGCGGCTTGTGCAGCTGGTACATGGGGCTGATGACTGGGACCACCTCGGGGCCGCCCGGGGGCGTCTGCACCAGCGGGCGCAGGGACTCGGCCCCCAGGTAGTTGATGGCGTTGTTGATGGCTTGGTCCATCACGTGGGACTTCATCATCTCGTTCTCCTTCTCATAGCTGGCGCTGCTGTCGTAGGGCATGTCGGACAGGCCCTTGTCCCCTGTGGGAAGCAGGAGACAGTGAGTGGGGGGCGACCATCCGAAACCGGTCAGGTCCGGCAGCGACAGCTGAAATCTACGTCTGGGGAGGGGAACACTGCCTGGGGGCCCAGCGTGCCTGCGGACCCCACACCTGCACACCTACACACACACCTGCGGACACATCACACCTGCACCACACCCCATGCATCTGTCTAGGGGGGCAACGAGCCAGGACCTACCCATCATAGGCACTTAAAGAGATTTTGTTGGATGAAGGAATAAATAGGGGAATCAAAGATTAATTGAATTGAATTGAATTATGTTACTGCATTTCATTTCATATTTGAAATAGTGTATTTTAAATGGTGCATTTTCAGTAGTGTTCTCAATAATTTACAACTAAATTCTACATTTATTGACTTAAAATACACAATCATATATCATTATTCATTATATTTAAAATATGGGATGTTTAATAATTTTAATAATTTAATAATTTTAATGATCTAGCATAAAATTTAATCGAAATCCACAATGACTGTATATTTTTATAATAAAAGGACACCTTTTTGACAAACAACCGAAAAGTAGATGAGCTCTGCCTTGTGATGAGAGTGGAAAGGATACTCAGACTTAAAAGTGGTTCTCTGTGGCTGGCAGGCCTGAAGCGGGGCTCAGCAGAAACATGCGATGGAGGGCAGGAGGCGCGGCGAGGAAGCTACAGGGAAAATACTCGCTACGGGGAAAAAAGTACTGAGAACTATTGATGTAACTACTGTGGAGGCGTCAGCAGTGATTGGGCCCTGGCCTCGAGAAACTTTTGATCTAACATCATCAGTTCACAGGAGTCCATGAGCTCATTTCCCTCGCAATGGTGAAACAGGAGCCTAGATTTGGCTTCTTCAATTAGCTTTGGAGTAAACATCTTAATAAAAAAAAATTTCTTGAAGACACACCTTCTCATTAGTCATAGCTTAATTAGGAAATCCATTAATTACAGTAACTGCACCCTTACTGGCAAGACTGTGGCTGTGTTCTACTCTCAGTGGTGGTACATTAATGAATCAAAGCACACGAGCCCATCCAGGGAATGTCTGAACAGTTTATATTTTAGCCCTATTCTGTGTACTTCCTTCCTTCAACACATCTGGACTGGACAGAGGGACAGAACGGCAGGCAAGTGAGAGTGGTCCCCATCCTTAGCAACCAACAGCTGTTGGGGGAGGGTAGGTAGAAGTTCATGCATGATTGCACAGATAATTCCTTCCACCTGAGAAATCCATGAAGACAAGGGGAGCTTGCTATGAGTGCATTACACAGGTTTCTGATCTTGTAAGAGTCAGCCAGACAAGGAGGGTTTTGTGTCCCAGGGTCGGGGATAACAAGAAGGAAGGTTCTGAAGGGAGAAGAGGCTGGGAGGTGTGGCAGGACTAGGTGAAGGTCAAGGAACTGGAGCCCCAGGTCGGGGCAGTGCTGGAGAGATACGCAGGAGGGACAGGCAGAGGCCAGCCAGGCAGAGACTCTGTCTAAAGGAAAATGAAAACCACTGAAGGGTTTGAAGGAAGAAGTGGCCTTCTCATTCACTGTGGAAAGAACAGATTGAAGAGGGGCAAAAGTGAGGGATAATTTGAGACTTCCGAATGTGCAGGTTATGGTTGATGGTGGCTGGTAGGGGTGGTGACAAGGGATGGTCCCACCACCTCCCACGCTGCACCTGACACTGAGGGCTTCAGCTGGTTCTTATTAACAGAAAGATAAACTGCCCTGTAATTCATACATTTACTAATAGTCCTTTTATAAAATCTGTGACCACGAAGAATCATCCAGGAATATATGCCCCATTATACTATAAAGTACCTTTGAGTTCATGTCTTCTTATGTAATGGATATGTTATCGTATAATAGCCTGGTTTCTGTCTATTTTCATATACTGGTGGCCAGAAGTGGCCCATACTCTGATTACAGAAAGAAAACTTGTGCATGGCCAGTTATACCCTCCCAGAAACAGAACAGGATGAAAACTCTATGAAGCCAATGGTAGGGACCAAAGAAGTGGTGTTTCTCTTCATTAAAGGTCAGAAAAAGTAATTGTATAACATTGCTGAAACCACACACATGTTTTGTTTGTTTTTGTGTTGAGCAACTAAATGTCCTGTTACTCTTACTATAGAGCAGGACAAATCCATTCTAGTTTGTATCCAAGTCTATCCCTCTACCAAATCAAGGCAAGGAAAGGAGGGCAATGGACTTTGTAGCTAATTTTGCTAAACATAAAAGTCTTTACAGCCCCACCGGAAAGATGCTTTCCCACCTAACCATCCTGTCTCTCCCCAAGTCATGGTTCCATGATTTCCCAAGCAACCACTGAAATCTGTTGTTTTCAAAACCTGGTATCACAACGAATGGGTGTAGGAAAAAAAATCAATATATATGCCAGATTACTGTGGCACATGGAAATTACCCATAGAATTTCTCTTCCCTACTATTCAACAAAACAAGAAAAATAAAAACCTATAAATTTCACTGACAGCAATCAGCTAAAGGAACATGTCACGTATAGTCATCGAATATATATATATATATATATATATAAAACTATATATATAATATGTATTTCATTATGGTGTGTATGAGTATACACACACACACACACACACATACACACACACACACACACACACACACCAAAGACTGGGAAGAAACAGAGAATTCTGGCACGAGACGTAGGGCAAAGCTTGGCTGCTACTCTCATTTCCAAATCTTTAGGTACAAGTCAACAATAACCTCAGCATTTTCCCTCATAGCCTCATATTTATACGGACATGATTCAAATAGGTACCTGTTTCCTGTTCTGATCAAAACAGCAGTTGAAACCTTGGCTGGCAAGAATCAGATGACCATGGAGAAGTGAGCCCCTGCGGGCTTCCTGGGACAGAAGCAAAGTCCTCCGTGGTCTATACTGAAGGGGAAGATGGCCCAAAGCCCCAGAGTATCTCCTGTGGGGATGAAGCATTCCCCAACTTTGTACAGTGCTGATGGCTTAGGGCATTTAGCTAAATTTCAGATGAGGGAGAGAAGGCAAAGGAAAAGTATTTTAACAAAGGCTGCACTTTTCCTCACCAAACTCCTCCAACACTATCTTTGGCATTCATTCAGGATTTAGAAAACTCAATAACTCTCACAGGAAAAAAAAATACAGTGGGAAGAAGGCTGAAACATCAATCAAGCTATATCAGACCAAGTAGAACAAGCAAGATGAAAAGAAATGTCATGGTTACTATGAAAATATTTTCTAGCAATACAGGGAAAGAAAGGAAGTAAAACACAGACCACTGAGTCCATCCTAGGAGAAAAAAGTCCTTAATTCCAAGAAGAGAGGAAATGCCTCATAATTGCTTCACAACATGGAACCAATTTAAAAAATATGCAAAATAAAACGCAAAAGCAACAGAATAAGAGGAAGAAAGAGATTTCAGATTTCAGGAAACAAAATAAGGAGAAAAATAGTATTATTACAGAATTAATGCATGGATTAAAAATAGCAAGTAATAGAACAGGAACTACTAAAAATTAAATTACTGATAGAGGAAAACCACAAGAGAACAGTGAGTAATGTAAAAATAGACAAAGAAATAAACAAAAAACTTAAAGAACTGTTAACAGATATGGAAGACAAATTATCTAACATATGGACAACTGGTATCCCTCAATAGAGATCACAATAGATGGAACAAAACATATTTACATAAAAGAGAATTTCCCAGAAAGAGAGAAAAAAGGGACACTCTAGATAAAATGGTAGGAAAATTTTATTCAGAATGAATAGACCAAGATACATCCTAACTAGGACATTTAACTTCAAGGTTAAAGAAAGAACCCTCAGGCATTCAGGAATAAAATGCAAATCACCTTAAAGAAGAAACAGTCACATTAGACTTTGATGTCTCCATAGCAACATTCAACAATCAATGCCATCAGCAAAATCTAAAGAGTTCTCAAGGGAGGGAAAAAAAACAAAAAAAAAAACAAAACAGAGACCCAAGACCCTAGGCTCTGTAAAAATGCTCGTGAAATACAAAGGCAACAGGCCACCATCCTCAAACACAATACAATCACAGAACACCTACAGAAACTTTTTGAAAAAAGTTGCTTCAATGTAAAGTCCAATCAATTAAGAGATTAA
Source organism: Cheracebus regulus (assembly GCA_963574635.1). Lineage (NCBI taxonomy): Eukaryota > Metazoa > Chordata > Mammalia > Primates > Pitheciidae > Cheracebus > Cheracebus regulus. The sequence continues at coordinate 22,429 of CAUYQU010021286.1, forward strand.
TCAAAATAAACAGAAATAGGGATAAAAGGGCAGGGTCTGATCCTTGAATCTATTTAAATAGAGTTAGTAATAAATAAACTACTATGAATTATAATTATAATTACAGAACAGAATGTGAATATTACAAAGTTGGACAATGTAAAAATAGTAAGATACTGTGAACACTGGAATGCTGAATGCGAACTGGAATACTGTCCTTATTTTTCAAAGCAGTGAGCCAGTAGATACTGTTCAAATTGAAACAACTGGATTTAAAAAATAATTCAAATTTCTTAATGTTTTTAATACATAATACATATTTTTAATCTTACCGGAGCCTTTAAAAATAATATTCCTTTATGTGAGAGAATATTTAAGAAAAGCCAGTTCTCCGGTTTTGTTTGGGTCTTTCTTCACCTCTTGAATTTAAGGCATGTATAATATGTTGGAATCTTTATAAAGATGTTTATTTCCTATTTAATTATCCATCAACCCACGTGTTCATCAGCCTATCCACTCACATACATATGCATAGGAAGATATTTGGAATGATGCTTCGCTGTTTTTAATATTGGTAATTTCTGGGTGTTGGGATTTGTGGTGATTTGAAAACATTTATCCTTGCATTAAAATTCTTTATATTAACTTTGTGTTACTTTAATAATATAACAGGGTTTCTTTTTCTTATAAAAGAAGAAAATATACCAAGGTAATGATAATGGGTAGCAGGAATACTGGTAATTGTTGTTTTCCTCTTTGTGCTTTTCTCTATGTCAAAAATGTTCCTACCTCATGCACTAGACTAAAAACAACAATTATTACTATTTAATATAATCCCTTTTCTAATTAGATGAATCAGTTCTGTTCTCCTGTATTTGATGATCTCAGAGGAGGAGATCTTTAATGGCCCTGATGGTGAGGAATGTTGCTGGCAAAACAAATACTTATTCATACTCATGTCAAAGTTTCAGGTAAAAATTTTAATCATAGGTTACAGATGAATAAAGCACATCTACATGCCACTGAGCAATGGTCAACATGAAAATCCTATCATCTTACATTCCTAAGATGCTTTCTAGTGTTGACAGCACCATCACATCCATCACCCCTTCTGAGCCTCAAGATAGCTCTGGGAGGAGTAGGTCCACACCCACTCCACAGATGGCAACACTGAGCCCAGCACCATGCTCAAGGCCACCACCAGTCACTCCTAGCTGGAGCTGACTCTGAAGCATGGAGCTCTCTCAACTGAACCACTGCTGGGCCAGCTTGTATGAGAACAGCTGCATTCCCACTCTCTTTCCAAGTTCACATGAAGGCTAAACTCGGCATCTGAGAAGTGGGGCAAGGCCTTAGAGACTCACTGGCCTTTTCATTTTAGCACTGCAGAAGCTGTGACACATTAGGAATGATTGATGGAAATCTCATCAAGTTGAAGTGGGGGTAAGGTAGGCATTTTAGGGCAGGAAGAGGCATTACTTTACAAATGAATTGCCAATCACCAACAGATCACGCAGCTGCTTCTGAGTCTTTGGCTTCTAACTCCTCTTCTGCTACCCTTGCCCACGGTTCCCACTGTGTCCCCTGGGGACTCCTTTTTCATCTTCACTTTGCCCCATCAGAGCACTGTGTTGCTTAGTTCTACCAGCACAGAAGCATCTCAAGCCAACGCCCACACTGCGGTCTCACAGCGGCGGGGGTTGGGGAGTGGCTCCAGTAGTTTCACAGACGAATTTCTCATTTGTTTTCAAGTCTCCAAAGCTAAAAGGGGCTGCGAATGTTCATTCACCAAAGCATTCTGCAGGCTCCTCACTTGACAGAGGATGCTGTCCCTGCTTCTCAAGGTCAGCAACCCTTCACTCCCCTCGCACACACTCACTGCCTTATCTCTGCCCATCTCCCAGTCAACAACCATCTCTCTGTCACTGTGTCCACCCCAGGGGGCCTCCAAGCAAATGCTGGCTGCTCAGGGGGCAGCCTGGGGGCCCTGTGCACACTGCTGTTGGAATCCCACGGCTTATGCTCAGCACAGGACCTCACTCCTGCTCTGTTCAGGAAGGCAGGGTCTCCCTTGTTCTCACAGTCCAAGGGCTCAAGCGTATGTGGACAACTCCTCACTGCCTCAGCCAGTGGCTTTCATTCCTTTTGTAAACTGAATGCTTCTCTCCCTTGCTCCTCTTGATCCCCAATCTATGACAAACCTCTATTTAATCCAAAGGTCAAAAGGGAGTCCTGTTTGAAACTGAGGCTGGTGCCCAGGACGTGGCCTTGCCTCTGTCCTTCCCCCTTCCTGCCATCCTGCAGGCCAATAGGTGCCCTCTGTGACTCCTGGCCTCACCAGCCCCTGTTCTGGCCCCACTTCTCTCCTACCACAATTTCCCCATGTGTCACAGATGCCAGAGGTCCTTGAAAATCAATACGTCAAAATCAGAAGCCCGTCTTTTCCCAGAACCTGGTGTTATCCTTTCCATCAAGGGCACACTACTCTACTGGAGTGTGTGTGACTCACGGTTTCCTTCACCCAATCCCTGCCCTCACTGCTACGTTCCTCCGATGCCAACTCCTCCTCTTCACAAGCCTCTCTTTCCAAGCCCGCAGCCGCTGCCTCCACACTCCCCGTCTTCCAGTCTTTTTGGTGCTTGCTGTCTTTACTGTCCCAGCCACTGCGCTCATCAAAAATATGCCAACGCTTCTTTCCTGCTGACTGAATCAAGGGTCCCTCTCTCACCTGGCATCAGAAGCCATTCATCCTGTGGTAGAGCTGCCTGGCACAGCTTCTTCACTTTTCCTGCCTCCCCATGGGTACCTGAGTTAAGCTGGGAACACACCCTGCTCCTCCATCATGTCCTCAGGCCCTCATTCCAGCCCTCATGGTCAGCATTCCGGTTTCTCACTGATTTTATCCACCTGCCTAGATTCCCCCATTCTTCCAACACCTAGAATGTGCTGAAACCCTATCCCTCTTCCAAGGTGCATCTCAGCTTCATGAAGCTCTTACTGGTCCTCTTTTCTGGACAGAGTTAACCTTCACACTGAGAGTTTCCAAATGTTCTCACATTCTGGCAGTCATGGGATGTTCACAATCACCCCGTGAGATGCTAAAGCATAGAACCAAGGCAGCGGAGTTGACGAGTGTCAGTGGCTCTGTATTAACTCTGCACTGGTCCCCAAGCCTAGCGCCTTTCCACTCGGACCCCGGCTCCATCCCTGAGGCATCTGGCTGGATGGCGGTGTTGGTGTGCCTATCACCTACTCTGGGCAATGCTCCTAGAGAAAAGCATGGTCTTGTTCTTCCTTTTTATCCCTCAAAGCATTAGGCAAAACAGCAATCCTAGCTAAACCTAGTCTTCAGCAGACACTTCTCAGGGGTCAGTCACTGCACGATTCCTCCCATGAACCCTTCAGAGTCCCCATAAGGGGAGCGTTAAGAGCTTCATGTGAAAAATGAGGATCTGAAGCTTGGAGAAGTGGGCCAGGCCTCGGGTGTCCTGCAGTGTGATGTCCCCGAGCTGAGCCAGGCCCACACTCTCCACCCTGTGCACGGTGGCCCGACCTCTCCTTAGGGGCGATGTCCACAGGCAGATCACAGGCCACAGACGTTACAGAATCACATCTAGGAAAAACTGGCAGGAGATTTGTTATTTCTAAGACACTTACTGGAAAAAATTCTAAGATATTTAAGGAATGATATAGGTTACCAGTTTTTGCTTTTGAAAAAAATCTCACTTTTTTCCTTTTCTTCTACCCTCAACTCATTTCCACGTACACCTAAAACACCCACATAGTTGTTTTTTAAGAGACAGCAAAAATTTAACTCTTACCAAGAAATTTCTGAGGCATAGAGCTCTTACGCTTGGCGACGTTACTTGCTAGTCTGTCCAGCACGAGGGATCTCTCTGATCCTATCTTGCACAGGTCTTCTGCCATCTCACTGTGATTAGTTTCTTCTTTAATGACTAAAGTTAAAGACAGTTAAAGAGGCCAGTTTAGAAATGCCTTATGTTTAAAGGGTTCAGTCACTTCCAATGTGAAATCTGACATCTGTTAAGTGCCTACAAGAGCCAGGCCCTTCCTAGAGATTAGTTCTAATCTTCCCAGCAACACTGCCAGACAGGCAGAGGCAGCCGCAGCAATGCCAACGACCAGCCACCAGCAAAGGCTTCTTCCTCCAACAGCTGCTCACCACACATTGTCCCCTTGACATCCAAACGCACAGGCATCACCACCATCGCCAGAGGCTGGACTGGATTAAGCAATGATGTCCCTTGGACAAGTCTTTTTAACTTTCAAAATACTCCCAAATCCACTACCTCCATCAGTCCTAACAGCAGCCCTCTGAGATGTAAAGAACTGTCCAACCTAACGTCTGACTTCACGGACCAGCACAGTGAACTGAGATACAAAAATGTGGCTCCCAAAGTACTACAGCAGATCTGGGAAATGGGGAGAAAAAACCACAACCCCTTATTTCTGAACACACGACAAACTCCTGAAACTCAAAGCACCCCTGACTATTGTAGAGAATTTAGAAATTACGGAGGTAAATGTTGATGTGTGGCCCATTTCTAGTCATTCTCGATTGTTCTGTGTCAACTCTTTCCATAACTGAAGGTACAATTTTGTATCCTGCATAGCTGCATCTATCTTTACATCTAGTTATGGTGGTTGGAGTTCTAAAAATATAACTCATTTCCCTGCAATTTATCCTAGTATATAAGGAGCTGATAATGTAAACTGATTACCTTAAATGCCTGATCAATTCTTCCTATACTGTTCCTGCCTTATGCTTCCTGTGTTTGATGCTGATTTATCACGGGGTCTTCGGTAGGTTTGTCCATCTCTATTATTGATTTGTCTGCCTATTCTTCAAAGAGTTCCATTCATTTTAGCCACATTTTCATACATCACTTGACATTACTCCTTTTAAAAAGTTGCCAATTATCTCATGTATATATCCAGATACTTTATGAAATGTGGTTACCAGATTCCAGTAAGATTTACAGGCCTGTTTTATGCTGAAGTGATACTGTAATTTGGCAGCAGCACATGGACAGCATCCAGCCCTCTCCACCTCTCCAGTCTCTCATGCTTTCTTTCTTGCCTCAGCATGGTTTGCTGATTTTCTTTATTTCTAGGTATTTTATGTTTTCATTGCTATTACAAATGTGACTTTGAAAACACATATTTCAAATCGGCTATTGTTGCTGGTACAATTTTAACATTTGAAATATGAGTTTTTTATTAAATGGGCAAACATATATAGCCCACATCCTGATTTATATGCAAGATAAACATAAATCCATAAAATCCAATTCCACTGGTCACACACTTCATCTATTAAGCTAATGTGCTTTCTGACATGTCCATTCTTTTCTGCAAAGCTGCACACGCAGCCTGCCCAGGGCTCCCAGCAATCAGGGGTCTTCCTCTGCACCATGGCACAGAGCTTCCCAAAAGCCCCCACCCCCAGAGTTGATCACAGCAAGGAACAAGTGAGCCTGATGCTCCTGAGTCATGGGCTGCTCTGTCCTTAGATACATGCACCTCCAAGGGCTAGTGACACTGTGCACCAGAGGCTCAAGAGAAACTTATTTTTTTCTATAAAGACATTAAGAAATTACAACAGGTGACCCAAAAGCCTTTTACTAAAGAAAATTATATTCAGAGAAATTCATCTTTTCCTATATTACCTAGCTGAGGCTTTGATTTTACTGAAACCACCCAATCTAATGGGGTTTTAGGGGTGGGGGAGGAGACTACTTGCCCATCCATCTGAGCAGAGATGAGGGGTTCTCAGAGGGGGACAGAGGAGGAGAGATGTAGCAGAAGGCACAGGTTCCACCCACCCAGGCTCAGCACAGCTGAAATGACCAAGCCCCTGCTTGTCTTCCTGGCCCCAAGTGTAGTTCAGGAGGACTTCCGTCAAAGTCCTTTTATGGATCTCCTCAATACTCCAAGTTCCTTAAACCAGCAGGAACTACAAGAGTTAGGTGTTGGCAAGGGCAAAAACCAAAGGTGACTGTCGAAAGGTGTTTGTGATCATTTTGCACCTTTTGATGCCACACCAGACAGAAACAATTCAATGTAATTAAGTGGGGGCCTGACTCTGTCTGCTGCCGCACTGAGACCAGACCACTGCTCCTTCCTAGAGAAGCTTTCATGCCTCGTGAGTATGGGGACGTAGAGGCATCATTGTGGTAGTCCAAGTAACTTAGCCATCAGAGGGAATAAATTAACATCTTAGGGTGAAATTGACACTCACCACAAGGTAATATTTAATACACATACTGGGACATAGTCTGACTGACAAAGAGACCAACAGAGAAGGATTAGCTTGAAGGTGTCAGTATGTCAGTGGCCGAAACGTCCATGTTTAGGTAAGTTAATGACACGTGTCTACGCTCCTGCTCACACCCGCATCTATTCCCTCACGTTTCTCTCAGAGCGTTGCTACGAGGGTGGCCAGGCATGAATTATCACTCACATTTAAACGATGAGCTCTGGGTCACCTTCAAAAACAGAAAACCCAAACCCAGGTCTCAGTGAAGTGGGTGCTGCTTCTCCTGCTCCGCAAGCAGCCCCTCTCAGCCTGCCGAACACTGCAGCTTGTTTCTTTAGTCATGAAACCAGTGGAGGAAACAGACGGAAACAATATACTGTCTGTTTCTTTTGTTCATTTTGTCTTTTCAATTCTATGTGCATATCAGATTACTGTATTCAATAGGGCTTGGTATTATCAATTATAAGTCCTCAGTAAATATTCGTTGAGTAAATAAAATGGCTTATTAAGCATTAATATGTAAACTACATCATTAGGAGCACTTACTTCCAAGACCCATTCATTTATTTTTTTATAGAAAAAACAGTATTTGAGTGCTGACATTTTATTTCAAAGGAACATAATCATCTTCTCATCCATTAGTCTTCTACCCTGGGGTCTCGCCATGTGAATAAATAACGGTTAAATTATTATTATTATTATTTTTATATCCAGTTTCTTCTCTTCCACTCACCCTCAATACCTTTCCATTCTAGGCCTGAGATTTTGAAAGAAGCCAAAGGATGATTTAATGGTATCTTCCCATTTCACAGGTGAGAAAATTGAGGCCCGGAGGAATCGCCTGTGAGCCCCATGTCCCTGTCTGACTGGCAGAGGAGACAGCATCTGGGTGCGGAGCTCTGACCAGATGAGATGCTGGCTCTCCATGCCAAGACTAATCAGAATCCATTTTTAGCCATTCTCAACATTGTTTTTTCCTGCTCTCAACTGCCATTAATCATCTGAGGGTACTCTGGTGAATTTTCCCTTTAGAACCACTTGTTAAAGTCAGAAAGGTGAATGAGGCTTAATAAATTCTCCACCATTTGTTGAATTTCGACCTCACAGTCTAGTGATGATTTTTCCAGGGGTAGCGCTAGATGAATACTGTTTTGAAAGAGATTAACTTTATTTGATCTCTTTATAAATTGCTTCTCTCTTAAACAATTAGGAAGGAATCTTTTACAACGCTGCCATTCCCCTGGGTGAATCTAGCCTTCCTCAGTATTCTCCACATCATTTACTCTAGTCTCTGGGGTTGGAATCCAGTCCCATTTCGTTATGCAACACACAGCAGAGCATCACTGCTCCTACAAAAGAAGTGACTTTCCCTCTCATCCTTCGACAGCCTCATACCTTCAACTACAGGGGGGCTTCCAAGAAACTTCAGCCTCACACTCCAACCAGGGGTGGATACCGCGCCCTCAGTCCAAACTGATGCTTAAAATCACAGCCTCAAAGTTCTTATTTGATCAACTTTGTTAAAAAATTGTTTTAAAACAAGATTTTACATTTTATTTTGTTTACAAAGAAATGATGACTACTTGAGGTGTTTGTTGTTGTTGTTTTAAAACCACCAACATCCAAGAAACAACCCCAAAACTTTTAAGGTCACTGCTATCCTCATTTCTCCTGATTGGAAGCGGCAAGGGTTTTAAGCTCTCTCTGGTCAGATGAGGACCTAGAAAGCTGGGAAGCACAGTGTGCTTCTGGTGAAACTGTGATGTTATTGGCCAAAAACTTCCCTCCCTCCCAGCCCAGGCGGGAAGCAGGCCCTGGGCTCTGCTCCTAAGGCTGCTTGCAGAGCGCCCTCCTTCCCCGCCGTGCTGGGGGGAGAGCCGACCAGGCTGGCCTCCGAGCAGCAGCGCTTACCTGGGTACAGTGTGCCCGGAAGGCCCATGCTTTCCAAGTAGTTGTGGCAGCGCTCTTTATGTTCCTCTAAAGAGCTTCGCTGTTTATAGCTTCGGCCACAATATCCACATTTGTGAGGTTTACCAACTGCAGAAAACACAATTGAGTTCAAGACCCCAATTAAATGTCAGCCTTATGTGTAAAGGGAATGCATGCAATACAAATATTACCAAAAAGAGTTAAAAAAAAATTCTACCCTTGAGAGCTAAAAGTGTTATGGACTTGGTCAAAATTATCGAATTTAAAAATGTTAGTGCACAAGGGTTTCTTTCATTGTGCCAAGAACTCATGAGACTCTTGTTTTGTCTTAATTTGTCTGCTTTACTGACTACCAAATTCTCTCCTCCTCAATCACTGAAGCCTATCCTTTAACTGGCGGAAACCAGCCACGCTGTGTTATAATATGGATGCCAGTGACCGGACACAGATGTGAGGATGTGCGTTGGCTACATTGTCTTCAGATTCACCTCCAGAGTAGACTTCAGTCTATGCTGTGGGCCGGATCTGCCATGAGGCTGGGGCTACGTTGAATGTAGCCAGAGTGAATTCAGTTCCAGGTGCTACAGTGGATAACTTGAGGTCTCTAAGAAACCCTGCTGGACAAACATGCTTGAATGAAGTGAGCGTTTTATTTCTAAAATATACTTTCTTACATAATATACATGTATCTTACATTATTATATAATACAAAATATTTTGTATTTCCCATGTATGTGTAGATGTAATACAAAATATCTTGTATTTTCTATGTATATGTATTTTTTATTCTACATATATTTCTACGTATATATTTTCATATACATATACATAGAAAATACAAAAATGTATTTTTTTCATAAACAGAGCTTATGGAAAAGCTCTGCTTTCTTGCCAAAGAGCTTTAGGATGGTGTAGCTTACAGATTAGCCTTGTCCAGCAGAACTTACTGGGATGATAGAAATGCTCTCCACTGGTGCTGTCCTATATGGTAGCCACCAGCCACATGTAGCTATTGGACATAAAAAGTGTGGCTAGTGCCACTGAGGACTGAAATTTTAATTTTGCTTAATTTTAAATTATTATTAAAAATACTACATGTAGGTGGTAGGTACTGTATGGGGCAGTGCAGTTCTATATAATGAGTTTTAGTCCTTACCAGATTTTATTGAGTGACATTTTAGGAAAAAGAAAGACTAGCCAGGAATTCACATCATGTCCAAGTTTAAGGACTTCAGTAGATGCCATCTTAAGAGATAAACTGAATAAAGTATCTTTAATCATTTCTATAAGGAATATAAATTTCCAGCCTAACAGCAGAATCTTCTACTTCTTTCTCATATTGTTTTATTGAACATATTCCAAAGTATGTATAAAAATTAAGACCATCTAAATAAGAATGTTTGGTAAAGTGGTTTAGCCAAAGCTTATACGGGTTAAATCTCTTTCCTAGGTGAACAGAAGCCACAGTAAGAAGATCAACACGGAAGCCAAAATTTGACTTCTGGACCATTTAATAGAGAATGAAAAGGATCTCTCTTTATTTATATAAAGTGATGTACCCCCAACATCAAGAAATAATGTTGCAATATAGAATATTGCCTAAAATTGTGCATTTTATTGAATATTGCTTTTAGAAATTAACAGGATATAGATAACCACTCAATGTCCTTTCCTGAAAAAGCTGTGACTTCAGTGAATTTCATGGTCAAATTGTTTCCAGTATATATGCTATGGTGTCTGAATATCCATTTTTCTGAAAATACAATTGATTTTAACTCTGGAACATAAGAAGCATGTTCACTATAAGCAACTGAGCTCAAGTGTATCTTGAAGCATAGCCCAATATTCTGTGGGAAAGAAATTCTAAGCTTGCAACTTTCAAAGGAAGCCATGAGGCAGGAAAGGAGATCTCTTCTCTACCCCTCCAAATCCCCCAGCCCTCTCTTGCTGTCAGCATGGGACAGATTCTCTATTTCTGCTAACATGCTGGTCCATAAGACCTCAGGCCACCACCAGTTGCTAGGGAAAGCTGTGACGTTGATCCTGGTTTTTAATGGGACAGGGGAGTGGTCATTCCACAATGGAGTAGAGAGTGGCCACATTTGAATTTGCCAAAGCCCAAAGTCCTTATTTCACTTCAGTGAAATCATTTTGAAGAAATCATCACTGCCTCTTTCCCCAAGAGCAGTATGTGTCTCCACAGCATTTTTGTAAAGACAGATTCCCAGCAGCCCTGCACCCATGATGGTTTTCTCCACTTGCTCATCCGTGAAACCAGAATAGAAATACACGGTCCAGAGTCTACCAATGTTCTATAATTACTCAAGTAATCTGTGGTGTTTAGAGTAGGATACCATCATGCCTGCAACGAAATATACACCTGTTTGCCAGAAGAACATAAAATACTCCATCAGATATTCCTAACTCCACACAGGAAAGAGAGCAGCTCTACTTTTAACGGCTGATGTACATGAGAGATTCCACTGCAATCAGAATAATCTGGGAATGATGATCACCTAGGGTTGGTGTCAACCTAAAAATGAGTGTGCTTTCCACTGACTTGGGAAGTGGTGCTTCCCACTAACCCAAGGTAATATTGCTGCCAACTCTATGTCTACATGGCTCCTTAGAAACGACAGCTGTGAAGCTTCTTCCTAGATCACTTGTTAGCACAGCAGAGACTGCACCGTCCTCTCAGCTGAGGCCCATTGCTTGTCATCCCCAGGCACCACTTTTGGCTCTGGGTGGAACCATCATCCATGCTTATTGCCCAGGTGAACATCTAAAGATGCTCACTGTCATGCTACTGTCTTCCCATCTCAGGGGAGCTACCTGTTCTCCCTGTCCCCTCTAACAAGGCAAGTGCCCCACTTCATGGCCCCGCTGCTGACCCACCCGCCCTCTGGGGGAAGCAACTCCTCATGGTATAGCCACTTTCTTGGAAGTTTTTAGGAAGTCAAATCAACCAAATCCTCACAATTTTCTGATCGAAAGCATGTGGAGATCCTTCTCCATGTGCACCACCAGGAAGGAGGTCAGGATGGAGAGGAGGTGGGGCACCGGTCCCTGCAACTCTTCACCTTTTTGTCTCCAGCCAACTGGGTGGACTACTGCAGGGACCACCTGCCAGGAGAGAGACTGAATTCTTGCCAGTAGGGGTGCCACACCCCTTTCTGGGATTATTGCTGACTCACACGCTGGTCTAGAACTTCTCTAAAGCAAACTTTAGACACTCGCCTTCCAGCACATACTTCAGAAGTCCCTCCCTTCTATGGGAAGTCTCTCCTGAATTTTCACCCCGGGACCCACTGTCCCCTTCCTTATGCTCCCTCCGTCCCCTTGGATTCCATGTCATGCCTCCTATAACACGTTGGTGCTTTCCTTGTGTACACTTGAGGTCTCCCGTGCAGAATGGTCACCCCAGGGTGCTCAGTAAATGTGTGATAAAGAGATGGACTCAATGAGCAGCCTCAAAAACCCCAACCATCAAATCCACATGTCACATTTGGGAAGAGATGGCCTGGGCTGCTGTAGACCTTTCACAAAGAGCACACATCCCTGCCTCCCTGAGGGAGGCTCCTCTTTCTACTGCCACCTGGGGAGGGTGAGGAGCAGCAGGTCTGAAGCATTGCCATTCCCCAGGGCACCTGCTTAGAGAGACTACTGCTTGGAGAAGGGCCCTGGCTGGTGGCTGGCTGGGGCAGGAGGCTCTTCGAGGGGAAGGACAAAGGCCATCAACCTCCCACCCACAAGCTCCATGCAGTGTACTACAGCAAATATCCCCGACTGGACAGTATGAAGGAGACCTGTGGGTGTCATGCTGTGTAGACCACACTCAGGCAAACGTGATCCATGATAGGCTGGCCAAGAGCCTGCTCTTCCTCTGCCCTGTGGAATTACGGGGCTGCTGGATAATGAAACACCCAGGACTATTTCTCAGGAGGCAGAGGAAGAGGATCTAACCAAACTTTAGTGGATTTGGGCTTCACAGGATGAGAGTGTTTTGAGAATGATGGAGCATTTATGCCTCTGATGATCTTACTAAGACTCTGGATTATCTGGGTTGTACTTTATCTGTCTAATTCAAAGAGAAAGGCTGCTGTCTGAAATCGGGTAACAGCCCCACACTGGCCTCTGCAACTGTGGCCTCGGCTGGCTTTTGGTGTCAGAGCTGCACTGGGCTCAGTCTGGGTGGGTGTGCCCTAAATCACCCTTATCTCCCGGTTCTGCAAAATAGCTATCCCATTATACCTGTGTAAAACGCTCCGAAGTGTGACTTAACAACTAAGGTAACGAATTGTACTTGGAAATGTTTTGGTCTTAGCAGCACATGTGGTGAAAACATTTCCCGCACAATTATTTACGGAAACCCCACTAGCCTGACAAATGGGATGAGGAGGCCTGTTCTGAAACACGCTATCTAAGGTGAGATGTGTGTGTGTGTGTGTGTGTGTGTGTGTGCGTGCGTGTGTGTGTGCGCGCGCGCACGCATGGGGGTCCCGGCGCCCAATCCCCCTGGTGTGATGGGGAAAGTAGAATATGAGGGCGGGGGGAATGTCAAGGAAGTGTCAGCCCACACCTGATGCAGGGCTGCGAGCTGGGAGGGCCTTAGGGTTAGCCAGCCAGGATGCAATCCAGGACCCACACGGGCAGAGCAGAGGAGCCCCAGACACCTGGACAGTCCCGGACTGCGTCCAGGGGACCTACCGGAGTGTGTCCTCAGGTGGCCGGTGAGGGCGTCCCTCCGGCGGCAGGCGTAGTTGCAGAGGTGGCATTTGAAGGGCTTCTCCCCAGAATGCAGCTTGATGTGCCGCAGCAGGTTGCCCTTTTGGGTGAAGGAGGCCCCGCACTGATTGCACTGGAAGGGCCGTTCTCCTGGGACGGAGAGAGGAGAGCTGGTGAGAACTAAACTCAGCGTGGGGACACGAGGACGACGCTATGAGAAAGTTGTTTCCCACGGGGGCTTGGTGACTTCCACCGGCTGCAGGTTTGATAGAACATGAGGCTTTCAGGCTAAACCTGCCAGCTCCTTAACGCTTCACTGGCTGGGTCAATTTGATCTGAAAATCTAATTTTTTTCCCCTAAATCAGAATGGCACATCACAATGCAAATTCAAACTCATTTAAATAAAGTGACTGCAACATTTTGTGATGAAGAGCCACTCTTCCTGATCAGCAGTTTTGGAATAAACCAATATCCAATTTTGCGTGTTGTGGCATTTGGTGGGGTTTTTAATGTGGCTTTTTTCAAAGGGTCTTTAAAATATGCCACTGAAGCAGCAAAATAAAAAGGAAACTCATTAAAAATGCATTTCAGGATCACAAGTTCATTTCAGCGTTACATTCTTATATTTAAATGAAAGGCACTTCATTATAACAGTTATAATAACTTCTTTTCATTTACATTTTCCCTGTATTTTCCCTTTCAATTTCTTCTCCATTACCTGTCTGTCCCTAAGCAGGCAAATCAGGAGAGAGACAGACAGAGAGCGTGAGGATGAGAGAAAGAGAGAGAGAGAGATGGAGAAAGATTGAATAAAATTAGAAGTTAAGAAACTGTGAAGGAAGCCCCCTGTCTTCCAAAGAAAAGTCCCAAACCTCCCTATGGCTGGGAATACAAGTCAGAGTTGCATTGAGATTTCTAGCTTTTTCTTTCTTTACAAATCCTAAAACATTTAAGCTATTATTTCTCTATATCCATATAAGACAAATTCTAAGTAGAGGTATTCTAAGAGATACAATTTGGTTGTTATGAAGGAATTCTTTCAGGGATGGGACTGTTGTATTTGTGACTCAGAAAACACCTGACCCTCTGCTCTGTGTGACAGCACGTGTCTCCATTCTGGAGCTGACAAAGGGATAAACAGGTATCTGAGAGAAAGAAATACGCTGTTGTCCTTCTGAGTAGTCACAGGTCTTGGAATCCAAATCAGGGAACATTTCATTTAACTCTCACTTTGAAGAGTGATACATTTGTCATGTTTAAGTAAACATGAAACTCTTGAAAAACAAATGCTTTATTTAGAGGAAGAATGCTATGTGACCACAGTTCCTGGTGTTGAGATACCACATCAACATATTTCCTGGAGTCACTTTTTTCTCAGGAAGAGACAATGTATTAAAATGTCTATTTAACCATTTTCCCGACTGATTAATGTGATTATGGTAAAGAAGACAGCACTTCTCAAAAATGATTACACAGAAGCATATCTGGCACTATTTACATCCACACCAGATTAAATTTAAAAGTTTATATTGACACTTGAATTTCAGGATTATCATCACTTTTTTTAAGCTGGCAGGTTAGATGCACTACTATAAAAGCTGAAACTAATTTACAGTGATATTCAATTATAGGCCAATTGGAGGGGTCCTGATACTAACCCGGAGGTATCTAGTATTTCTGCAAATCCCTGAAGAAATTGGTCTTGGCTAAGCAGAAAGGAGTTTAAATGTAAGCAGGTTGGAAGGTGATGGCGAAACTAACTAACTAACTAACTGGCTAACTAAATATACTCTCTGAGTTACAAACCTGTACACGTAAATCAATACTGGATGAAGAGCCTAAAACAGCTAGCATCCAGGTAGCCCAGGAGTGTTTCCACTAGAGAGAGATCATTTATCTATTAGGAACACTTTTGGGCCTTCCATGCACTTGAGCATAAATGTGTGCATTTAACTCCAAGTGGATATAAAAGGAAAAGTAGAGTGAGCTGGTGCAGGAAGACCCAGACAGTGTGAGATGGACACGCCCCCAACCACAGCTCTCATTTGGACAGGGTGGCCCCCAGGAGAAAGCTTATGTCACAGAAATGCTCACAATAAGGATGTGGGAAAATCCTGGTGACACAACAGTGTTTGTGGTATGATCCTAAGCTAGTGACTCCAGCCCTGCACTTACACCTGGGAAAGACACCCTCCCATGCTGGGCAGGTGCTGGAGTCCAGTGTCTCTCCCCAGGTCTGGAGGGCTTCAGGGAAAACAGGAGGCAGGGCCAGGGTCTCTGTCCGTCACAGACAGAAAGGGCAGATTGCCACAGACACATTGCCTTTCTGCAGAGCAGGGCAGGCAGGTGGGAGTTCGCTTAATACCTGCCTGCAAACAAATTTCACTGGAAACCTTTTTTGCTTCTGAGTGCCTATGCTGGCATGAACACATAGCACAAGGCTTGGGGTCTTAAGAGGGCACTCCCCAAAGTGACAATACAGAGCACTCCACTCAAGCAGTTTTCTTGAGAGGGGTCTGCAGCTAAGAAGACATGTCCATGGAGCTGAGGCACAAGAACAGCCCACGCCGTGTGTGTTCTTGCGTGGCTGGGGGCCATCATTTGCCTTCTGAAAGTCAACAGCTATTGCAGCTGAGTAGGTCAATGTTCTCCAAGGTTTTATTTACTTTTATCTCATTGGGATGAGGACTTTGATGTCATGAATTTGAAATTTAATTATTAATCCCAATGACTCCACAGATCTCCCATTTTAGGAACACTCTGTAAGAATGTTTGAGCCCCCTCTAATAACTTCACTGGGTAAAAACGGAAGTCTTCATGGATGCCTACATCATAGAATTTGAGGGCATATCAGAAGAGAGTGAAAAAAATATGTTTGAACTGCAAGAACTGATGTAGGCCTACCGTAACCATACCTAGGAATAGCAGTGCCATTAGGGTGTCGTGTTTAGGAATCCTGGGGATTGCACCTTTTTATCTTACAGATGGGAAGTAAGTAGGCACAGATACTCTTCTTGGTCTTTATTATTAAAAAGCCCATCATTTAGAATAATAATGCAGTGTATTTGCACTCTGCATTTCCTGCTTCCTTCCTTCCTCTCTCCTCCCTGGTTCTCACACTAATCCTGAGACATTGGTGGGGAAGGCCATTACACCCGAGTCAAAAATATGAAACTGAGCTGCACAACAGGGGAAGTGACATGCTGGCGCCGATGAGCTGACTAGAAAATGGCACCAGTGGTACTTCACCAACATGGGGATATGGGCAGAGGCAAGGCTGCCCCCTGAAACCCCTCAGTGTATCCCAGAAGGGACTGGGAAGCTGACTCAGCCATGGGCAAAAGGAGGAACAGTGGTCACAGTGCAAGTCCCAGCCTGTCCTGTGGGGATTCACATCGCACCTAAGCCCCAGATGGAGAGCCCACTGAACGGCCGTGCTCATGTGACGGCTCAGCTGCACTGCCGTGCTGCCTGAGGAGGCTCAGTGCTTCACACCTTGGGAGCCTGTTAGGAATGCCTGTTGTTCTGCCTCTCCCCAGGTCTGAAGCAGACCTTCATGTTCACAAGACCTCAAGCGATTTACATGCTCTTTCAAGTTTGAGAAGCACTGCTCTAGAAATACTTTAAGCACAGAGGATTGAGAAACCATGGCTTTTCTAACATATTCCTCTCAGATCCCGGGAAAATGAAAACCTTTCTAGCATGTCTAGTTATTCAAACGAAGTTTGTATTTCTGTATCTACCTGGGACCCTCTATATTTAGGCAAGTGGAAATGTACGATGAAGACAATTCATGAGTTCATTGCTTCAAGTGTGTTTATTTCTTTAATAAAGGGCAAAGCAGAAACTATAAAATTGACTTCTGAAAGTTATTTGTTCTGTAAGTGAAAAACTCAGCTTATTGGTGTACAGGTGGCACCTAGCTGCTATCTGCTGGGAGAAGTGAGCAGCTAACAGCAGGTGCCACCCGGCATATCTGTACTTGGCAGGTTTATTCATTAAATGTAATTATTTTTTATCAAGGCAGGCAGTCATTATATTTTGGCAATTTAGTATGCCAGAATTTGAGTCACTTATCAAATATTTATTTAAGAGAATTTTCACTGTACAGTCAGGCTTTACATGAATTAACAGGAAAGTAATTCATTTGTGAGGTTTATTCCTCATCAGGGATGTATTACCATGGGTCCTGGAGTATCCTGTTAAGTGTCTATCACAGGGTAGCCTACCTTCATGTTAATTTGCACCTCATTACAAAGGCGAGGCTGGGACCACCCTCGCGCATGTTTGCTTCACTTAGGGCTGAGCGTGATGGGTCTATTTCACTGGTAATTTGAGGTTAAAGAGGCCATTCGAAAAAGCAGAGTTTAATTTTAGAAGTTAAATTTTTATTGAAGATGGATATCTATTGATATCAACTTATTTTTATAGTTTTCCAGATATACTACAAATGGAATAGATCATTTTGGAAACTGCCCTGATTCAAATACAAAAATTACCACCCCACATATATCTGCATTTCCTGATAACACTGCGTTTTGGCTCATGAAATTTTCTGAATTCCTGCTTAATTTTTAATAAACATATTTTTGTTTGGTCCCATGGAAGCGGCACACAGGGTCTGATTTCAAGTCATCGTCATCACTTTCCTGAGGTATCTTACAGAATCTGCTAAGCCTTTAAAACAGGATTTTCAACTATGTTTTTCCTCTTTTGCAGTGGCCGACGCTAGCTTTATGATGACCTGACGATGCCAGCTCAGAGGCAGTGATGGCTCAGGGTCTCTATGTTTCATGTTCCAGCTTTCAGTGACTGAGAGAGGTGGTGGATCTATTGTGTTTTACCCAACTTTAGAACAGCTTCCCATGTGAAGAAAAGTTTCTGTTCAATTCATAAGAAACCTCCTGCCTGCAGTTAAATAAGTGTGTGCCATTCGTATTTTACTTCTAAGACTTTTCAGTATCATGAGTGGCAGTGACTGGACAGTTCCGTTGGACAACTCTGTGACAGTTCTATCAACGTGACTGACTATTAGAGACACATGGACTGGCAGAGTGCAGCCAGCTGGGGCCTGCCATGCTTCCCACACCCCTGGTGAGGGTGCTTCCTGCGAGCCTGAGCACAACTCGCTGACACTAGGGTGCCCGTGTTCCTTCCTTTCTGGACACAGAACATGACATTCTCTTATACCTCCAGTAAACCTTTCAGCAAGACAGGGGATTTGGGAATTCTTCAGGAATTTGAGCTGATAACCAGTGGCAATAAAAGCATCTGATTCAAAGTCTCCCCTGTTGGAGGGCAAGCCATTTGAAAGCTCATCTGAAGTCTTTCTGAAAACTCGATTTTTCTACTATTCCATCATTCACTATTGTTTCTAAAAACCAATCCCTGTTAGTCTGAATACAAAAAACACACATTTTTCTCAGTGGAAATTTTGAGGAGTAAGTTTTGGTGTATCAGGACTTTTCGTTTTGTTTTGTGGAGGGTGATCACTTAGCACACGTACCCTGAGGGCTCAGCTGAGACTACTTAGTACGTGTTAATATAATAGGCCCTCGTCAGGCTTCTCATGTGATACTGTTCACTTTTCCCTTGTTTTATTTACAGGGTGGAATTGGTACATGTTGAGAAGTCCTTTCCAAGGCTGTACCAGAATAAGAAGTCTATGACTCGGTACCACTTGGAACCAATCGCTTGCAACAACTGAGCTACTAGTCAATTTGAAACATGCTCAGAACACTCAGGGAAGACAGGATGCTTTCCTCCTTCAAACCCCATGGACCTTCTCAGGCCACTAAAGGAAAAACTGAGCCAGGCCTTACCAGTGTGGCTTCTTTTGTGAACCATGAGCACATTGGGCCCGATGCAAATGATCCCACAGATATCACACTTTAGTTTTCCGTTAGGAAGTCGAATGCCTCCAACTCCTGACAAAGCCGAGCTGCCTTGGTCCCTGTGGGAGCCATTCATTTTCTCTCCTGAGGCATCAAGCATTCGTAAATCCTCCGCACATTCTTCCCCATTCATTTCACAGGCACGCCCATTCTCTTCATCACTCTGAGTCTCTACTTTAACATTACTGGCTGAAAGAAACAATACAGGAGGCCACTCAGTGTCATTGCAAAAAAAAAAGACGCAACAAAACAACACAGCAGCAAAAAGACAGTCAAATAGGTGTGGAGAGCTACTAAACAGAAGTTCTTGACAAATCCAAGGGGAGAGCAGCCTGAGCTCCCCGTGCATTCAGCCTCGAGAGGGCTTTGGTGTCAGGCCTCAGGATGCACCTGGGGTTACAGGGGGATCTGCCAGCCTTCTCCATAGGCCCCAATGGTGAGTGCCTGAAAACATGCTAGAAAGGTATTTACATAGTTCCCACTTTAGAGTTGGGCCTTCACTTTAAGCAGGTTCACGCCACCAATCCGCAGCCTCATGGAACCTCAGGAGTGGTCTGAGGCCAACTCCTTCAGCCAACCCACCAGATGGGCACCTTGCCCTAGAGGGTGGGTACTAGGTCACACAATCTAACTCTCTAGGATGTGTGAACTTGTTTGGCAAAACACCTAATAAGTGGTTATCAAGCCTGAAAACGTCTGTTACTTGTGATGCTACCTTTCCTTGTGCCAGGTAAACATTAATAAACCTTGGGACAAAACTCAGCAAACACAAAAATGCTCAGAGTTCTGACCACAGTTCCCTTTCAGATTTCTGGAAGATGTTTCTGCTTCTTTGGTACATGACTATTTGAATTCCTGTTTATCTTAAATAACGTAAACGAACCCTGTTCTAAAGGAACGGTGTCATTTCTTCCAACACTTCTACTTGCTGAAGGGTTAATTGGGATAGTTTATGAATGTAGATATCTGGAAGAGCTTTTTTCCCAAAGAGAAAGAAGCTTGTGTGGGGTGGTGGTGGGAGGTGAACTTTTTGTGTCTTGAATACAATGACCACTACTGACTCTGTATTACTGTTTCCTTTAAGTCACACATCTTAGGGTAATTATGTCATTCAAGTATTTTTCTTCCTAAAAATGATAGGAGACATTTCACTTGCACACTTCAGAAAACTGACTTGATGATACATTGGTGAATCCAGCACTGCAATGCCTAAGAGATTTTGTAAAGTGAAAGCCATCATTTTAATAATCATTGTTACAGACTAGTAAGAGTTGGTAGGTAAATTCTGCAAAGTAAAATGATCAGTGGGATAGATGAAAATCAAGACTAAACATACGTATATTTTTGAGACAGGGTCTTGCTCTGTCACCCAGGCTGCAGTGCAGTGGCACGGCTCACTGCAGCCTCTGTCTCCCAGGCTCAAGTGATCCTCCCACCTCAGCCTCCCTGGTAGTTGTGACTAAAGTTGTGTGCCACCATATCTGGCCAATTTTTTTTTTTTGGTATTTTTTTGTAGAGATGGGTCTTGCCATGTTGTCCAGGCTGGTCTCAAGCTCCTGAGCTCAGTGATCTACCTGCCTTGGCCTCCCAAAGTGTTGGGATTGCAGGTGTGAGACACTGTGCTCAGCCTAAACTACGTAATTTTTGATCAACATTTTCAATCAACGGTTCTCCAGGTTTGGTCCCTGGAGAAGCAGCATCAGCGTCACATGAGAACTTGCTAGAAGCACAGACTCTCAGGCTCACCCCAGAGCTGCTGGCTCAGGAGCTCGGGGGTGGGCCCGGCAGTCTGTTTCAATGAACCTTCCAGAAGATTCTAAGGCACACTGAGGACTGAGAACAATTGTTTTAAATAACCAAGTTAGTTAATAACACTCCAAGCTTATTTTATTCAGTGAGTTCCTCTTGATTTAGAGAACTACAATCCACACACTGAAATAAAAATACCTGGTCTGGAATCTAAGCTGCACTATTTGGAAACTCTGAGATCTTAGGCAAGTCATGCAATTCTCTGCGCCTTGATTTCCTCATCCATGAAAATGGGAATTATTATAGCACCAGCCTAACAGGGCTGACAGATGAGAAGTCAGCTGAGGACAGGGGCTGGGGCATGGCACGTGGAAGCTCACCCCCAGTGATTCCAGTAGTTTTCTACCTAACCCCAACACCATGTGCTGGGCACACAGCATGTTAATTGCACTCTGCTATTTAACCTTCACAACAACTCCATAAGGGAAATGCTATCATTATCCTATTTTACGGTTGAAGAAGCCAAGGCATAGAGAGATTGAACAACTCGCTAAGGTCACGTGGCTAGCAAGTGGCAGAGCTGGAAGGTAACTGCAGGTAGCCTTGCTCCAACATCCAAATTCCTAACCCTTTACACAGTCATCCCTTGGTAACTGCAGTGCATCGGTTCTGAAACTTCTGAAGGTCCATGGATATGCAAGTCCCTAAATTGGCCCTAGAGAACCTATGGATATGAAATATCCGCCGTCCATACCCGCAGGTTCTGTGTCTCTCGCATACTGTTTTCTCAAGCTATGGTAGGTTGAATCTGCAGAGGCTGGACCCGTGGATATAGAGGGCTGACTGTACTCCAGTGTTTTCCCACTAGCTCTTTAAGGAAATGACTTACAGATGAATCAGGACATGAAATGAATTAACTGGGACACGGTGGACGTGGAGGGCGCTGAAGTGAGGATGCTCCGGAGGCTGAACAGAGCTGCCTGTCTCCCCCGTCAGATCCTGGCATTGCGCAGGATCATCCTGAGAAATCCAGCAGTGGGGACTCTCCAAATGCTCTCCCCTTCCAATTCTGAGGATCAGAGACTCAGAGCACCTGAGCAGCCTCCTGCTATCCTCTCCCCACTGCCAGGGACGAGATGCTTGGAAGACAAAGGAGAGAGGCAGGCAGGCGAGGCTGGTTGGCTGTAGAGGCCATGGTTCTTAATGACCATTGAGTTCTCTGGAATCGGGACTCTCAGGTCGGAGCTGTGCATCTTTTTGGGAGGAACCTAATTCTCTAGGCCCTCCTTGCTCACCAGTATCTACTCCAGTCTGCTCTGGAAACACAATGAGGCTGCAAAGATCTCTGTACTCCTTAATCTAAGATTATTTTTAGGGCTGGGCTGGGTAACTCACACCTGTAATCCCAGCACTTTGGGAGTCCAAGACAGGTGGATCACAAGGTCAGCAGTTCAAGACCAGCCTGATCAACATGGTGAAACCCCCGTTCCTACTAAAAATACAAAAATTAGCCAGGCGTGGTGGCATGTGCCTGTAATCTCAGCTACTCAGAAGGCTGAGGTAGGAGAATTGCTTAAAGGAGATGGAGATTGCAGTGAGCCAAGATTGTGCCACTGCACTCCAGCCTGGGTGACAGAGCGAGACTCTGTCTCAAAAAAAAATATTTTAAATTATTTATCTTGTTTAAAAAATGAGATTAGAACACAATGGAGCAAATTCAGATTGGAGTGGCAAGTTTTTCAAATATAGGCGCTAAGACAAGGGCGGTAGCGAAGGTGTAGGCTGAGCGCTACAGAGGCCAGAAAAAGGACAGCACACAGAAGAATGGGCACTAGGATAATCCGCTTGGCATGTTCCCCTACTCAGCTTGACTTCATAAATGCAGAGGCCACCAGCTACAGAGAATTGACTCTTGCTTTCCCATGGGCACATATGGCCTACTAGAACTTGCCAAAAGTAATCAATTGTTCTTCTGGATCATTAAGAATGAGTATTTCTGGGATTCTCTGGCATGCTCTAGGGCGTGTGCTGTTGATGAATGTGTGGGCACTTGCAGGCAGGGAGCAGAAGAGCAGGGAAGCATCGGACGTGACCTTTGGGTTTCTGGCATCAGGAGCACCAGTTCTGCTATAGCAGGCTGCTTGCATGAGGAGGCAAAGCTATGTGTCAGGAAGGAAGCAGAAGCTTGGGGAAAGCCCATAATAGATGCTGCCTTAGATATCACAGATGTCCTCTAAGCCAGAAGCCTGGAGATGAGTCACTCATTGGACAAATGGTGGCTGAAAGTAGTGCTCTGTTCTTCTTAGCCTTCATGACACTGTCTCCGAGAGATGTAACAGAACCAAAAGGGAAAGCAGCTCAAAAGGTACAAGAGGCTATCATATACTGCCCTGAGATCAATGTGGATACCAAGTACGATTTTAGGGAGATAGGTACATACATCTCCACCTAGGTGGCTAGGTGTAAGGATATCTATAGAAGATCGGTCACACAGGTCTGTAGGAACGGCAGTAGGGATGACCAACTCAGGAAAAGATAGAGTTTGAAGAGGAGAATTAAGGATACTGAGATGCTCCAGGCTTCTAAAAAAAGAGTGTGCAGACAGTATCCACAGATCACTGTGGGTGAGGGCAAAAACCGAAAATAAGGGACAGAGGACAGAGAAGCCCACGTCAGCAAATGCTCAGCACCTTTTCAATAGGAGTTAGATGGCAGATGCCGAGCGTTCCGGGGCTGGAAGCTTCCAGCGCTTTTCAGACAAGTTCTAAGCCATGTTATGACTTGAAAGGTCGTGAAGTCTAAGACACGGACTGGATGACTGCCAGGTGCTGGCAGGATTTGGTGGGAACAGAGTGGCCAACACCATCTGAGTGGGGCACGTTAGATTCAAGCAGTGTGTGGGTTTCCCGTAAATAGGGTTAAGGTCCTCGTTTCTTTGTGGAAAAATGCAGACTGGGTGCTGGTTACGTAGAGGAGATCAAGAGACTTCTGTCCACCCAAGGAGGCTGTCTAGGAAAATGAGGGTCTCTTATCTAGCTAGGAGGAGAATACCAACAACTTGCTTACGGTTTTCGTAGAGGACAGAAATCAGGGCTTGAAACTATCTTCATAAGTTGCAACTATATACTGGATCTCAAAATCTGAAACCTATTAGTCATAAATGTAAGGACCTGTAAACTTAAAATACACATTTTAAAAACACAAGCCCAGAATGAGAGTGCCTTGGCTTCCCACGTAAGTGTGAAAAAGGCTTCTGGGGTTTTCCCTTGAAGGTAAGCTCCATCAGAGACGTGGACACAAAAAAAAGAAAGACAGAAGAAGGGGTCACGGAGTCCTGTACTCACTGAAATCTAGAATCTTCTGTACCAGCCAGGCCGTATGCATGCCTCCTTTAAAAGGGACAGCACGGGCTGGTGCAGGTTTGGAAGAAAGTCAATTGGTGGGGCATGAAACTGATACCTTAGCTCAAGGTTGGTGCACAGGACTCACACTTCCTCAGTTTGGTCCTTGAGCGTGGAAAAGGTGCCCAGGAGAGGCAAGAGGGAGGTGAGTGCAAGAAGGGGTTCTTCTGAGAGAGGGGTTTGTAGCGGTGGAAGGCATCCACACAGAGGGCAGAGAAGCAAGCCCTGGAGGCTGGTGGGAGCCCCGATGGCAGGTGCCTGCCACCGAAGTTGTGTGACAGCCTCCACCAATATGCCTCCCATTCAAGGAGTGAGGAGTTCAGGGCCTTTGTCCTGCAGGCCTTTCCCTTGACCTAGAAGAAAAGAGCAAGTGGGGCTTGGCCTGCTGACGGCTGTGAGCACATCCACTTGTGAGGGAGGCTCTGCGAAAGTGTGAGTTTTGTGGGCCCTTCCCTTCATTTTGAAATCCATCATCCTGCAGAAGACAATGACACCAGCTGTTGCTTCCACTAATGACGGAGGAGGTGGGAAGGAATGACTGGTCCTTACTGAAGCTGCCCACCTGCTGGCAGCTTCCTAATATCCCGGAGCCCACCCAAAGGGATATATGCAAGGCTCCTGCTTAATTCTGTTGAAAATGATGTATGAGAAACTCCTTCACTTTCCTAACCACTGCCATTCCTTAAATGGTGCTCAGCATACCTGCCCCAGATTCAATTCCATAAACCTGCCTGCCCCTGATTTGCAGGCATTGTGCTTGGTCCAACTCTATGGATGCTGTCTCTATGGAACATTTGCCAGGGCCCGAGATGCCTGCCCATGCCCTTCTGTGAGTTCCTAAACCACTCACTCCCTCTTCTGTTCCTTGGAGCTGGAACTGTTTAGCTGTGGTATTGCTTCAGTGAAATGGTACATCCCCCTGAAGACAGGAAAGATACTTATAAATACTTTGTAACCCCAACATCCCATTACTTAGAAAAATGCCAAACTCAGTAAGGTGCTGAAATGAACTGATTCAATATAGAACATGAAATGGAGACTGGTCCTCTCTTTCCCCAGAACACTGGCTCAGGCCCACCCTGGGCTCTTTCGTTGACTAAGGGATAATGGACAAGAGCCCAGTTTTATTATTCAATAAATGCAGTGATAAGTATGAAGAGTGGATGTTTTCAAAGTCCTAGTCAAGAGCTGCTTTCCTTCTCAGATGCTATTTAAAATTGGGAAAAATTAAAATTTCATTGTCTTATCTTGGAGGCCTTCTATGTTATTGGCACCCAACAGTAGACTAAGAGAGACCCCACACCCCTGTATGGAAGGTGAACTTTGGTAGATAGACGAGTTTGGATTGAAGAATCTGAACAATTCAAGGAACCCAGATGCCAGCAGGAGCCAAGAGGCCTGAATCTGTGCCAGGCACCATATGTGCCCATGGATAATTAAACATTTTTTAATGCATAGGTATAATGTACACTGTCAGTCCCCCCCCGACCAATGAGTTATGCTTCCTCTTCATTTCCCTTTCCTTTTTAGAAAGTGTCTTCATATTTACTGAAAAAGTAAATGTTTGGTACTCAGAATGCATTTTTTCCATTGGAAAGATAGTCTGAAATAGTCACTCCAGCACGAGTTTAGTCCATGTAAGCTTGAAGCGCTCCATATTTTACTTGGCAACTGGTAGACAGAAATATTCTTGCAACACTGGGGACTAGCAAGTAAAAAGCAAATGAAATGAAAATATTTAAGATATCTCTTGAATCACGGTAACTAAATCAAAATTTGAGATGAAGAGGAGATATATAGACATATTTTTGTGTTGCCTCTAAAAGAGGTTTATAAAACTTTTAAGCATTTTAAGGTTAATGGAACCATTTATTATAACTTAATATCATTTAAAATGTAGATGGTTGTTTTCGTCCCACCAGGCTACATTATGAGAAAATACTTTTCTCCTTATTTGCAATTTAAGACCTTTAAATGGAAGAAGGTCAGGGAGAGAAATGAAAGGCAAGAGAGTAAAAAGATAAACAGATTAAAAAAGAGCAAGCTACAAGCATGTAGACATTTTCTTTCCGCCAGCAGCTAGGTACACAGACTGGAATGAGGTCAGTAGAGGGGATCAGAGGTTGTTTTTAATTTTTAAGAAGAAAAGAGGTGTTCAGGGCAAAGAGGGCAATTCTTCATTGTGACCACAAGGTGGTGATATTGGCCCAGAACAGTTTGGTTGCTGTTTTTGGGGAAAGGCATCAAGACCAACTAACCACTTGTGTGAAGAGGACAGTCACAATTCCAACACTGGGAAGAAGGGGAAAGAGAGACACTAATAACTTATGGACACAGTTGCATAAATACACAGAAAGTGTATCCAAGTGTATACATCTCTTTTATAAAAACTGTGAGTAACATCATAATACATCCATACATGCAGTGATTCTCACAGTCTGAAGGCTTCACTGGAGTCTGCTTCAACACTTCAGTATGTTCTGGCTGACACCTTCCTCAGACTTCACAGAACCATGTTTTAGGATGCATTAGCTTACTCTCAAGTGCAACTGATTTCTCAAAACCCTTCAACAATATGATTCTTCAGATCAATATTAGTTCTCTGCCCAATACTGTAATGTTTTATATGTTCATATAAGCTTACATGTAAACAGATACACACATATAAGCATTTACATGTACATACATAGACATCTCACAGTAGGTATCAAGCTATTGTTTAAAGTGGAATCAAAGAAATATCAGTAAAAGAAAGATTTCTGTAACTTTTATAGACTGGAAAAGTAGTCAATCTAGTTTGTGAGCAAAAGAGGGCACTTAGATTGATACTATTAAATTCCTTAGACACCAGATAGTTTTTTGATAACCAGGATGTCAGAAACCTATCTTTAATTGTTACTGGCACTTTTGAATTAGAGCCTGTAATTATGATTGTCACAGTGTTAACAAAGGCGACCTGTTTTCTGATGTGGCTTTACAGTATTAGAGAATGTACTAATACAGATCCTAAGGGAATTATCAACTTGTGTGACTTTAAGTATTCAGCTCTCTATACATTTTTAAAAAGCACTCTCTGTTCTTTAAAGTACTCCTTTGAGGATGTTACCCAAATATATTTATCATTTATCAGCTCTCAGTACCTAAAAAAGAAAAATGAAATTCACATCTGTTTTTGGTTTAACAGCTCAGATCAGAGAAGGTCCTGCGGGCACCAAGCATGAACAGAACGTTGGCTCCAGCAGCGATACGCCGCAGAAAAACGGCCTGGAGGCCTGCGATTTTCTCTTCTCAGTTCTGAAATTAATACTCCAAAGCCACAGATGAAGAGCCTGTCTCTTTCTCCTGTCCCACAAAATTGTAAAAACTCTCTGAAACTATGTTCAGTTCTTCGTTGGTGACTGAAAGTATGGCCATGTTATGCACACACTCAATAAAAAGGAGATCATCACAACAGTAATGTCAAAGCTCTCCAGCAGCACCAGCGAAGTGACAATCCCATCAGTGCTACTGCAACTCCAGCCCTCACTGTGACTCCACTGCCATGCTCCCAGCACATCACACAGCTGCCTAGACCTTCCTTTTACACTTTATGGTATAAATACCCATAAATGATATATTAGGTGTCTAATGAATACAACAGTGAATATTTAATGTAACTCCTTTTTTTCAAGCTTGAGAAAGGCATTAATGAAGGAACATGCACACACGATATTTACATGATGGACTGAGATGAAGGCATGCTTTTGTTTTCCGGAAGCAAGGTAAATACTTACGAGAGAAAGATTTGGGAATTATTGCATGGAAATCCCTAAAGTCATCAGCCCCATATGTAACTGCAATAAAGAAGGCAAAAAGAAAGCTGGGTTGTGATACCAGTAGAGAGATACAGTCAGAGTTTAACAGAAAGCATTACTTTTTTAAAAAGAATGTTTTATTACTCAAAACCACTGTTCAGCTACTCATCTGCTATTGCTGGCCCCCCTATAGGCCAACAGAAAAGTAATTACTCATGAACAGGACCACAATCCCCTCAGGTCTCATCTCACAGGATTATATCCCATAAAGTGGTTTGGAGTAATTACTGATGGCTTTGACATCTCAGAGGGTGCAGCTCCAAACATTCTAGAACTCTGAGGGACCATTCAGCACCTCCGATCCAAAACCGCAGGCTCCTCGCAGACACCTCCTGGGACAGCACGTTATCTTCACAAAAATGTGTGTTTCTTAATGAGCTGATTGCATCGCAAATGTTCTTCATTCAGCTTTTTCTTAGAAAGCGTTCATAGAAAATTAGAAAATGCAGAACATTGGGTAGGGGAAAATTATTGTTTTCCCCAACCCACAAAAGAGCTACCCATTTTGGTGAGTAGTCCTTATCAGCTGCTTTCATAAATGCTATCCCTGCCTCAAACCTTCAGGTTCCTATTCTCTTTCATAGGACAGTTTCCCAGCATATTCCTTTTCCTTAAGATTTGGCAGATTCTGCACGTGTGCACACGCGTGTACACACACACACACAAAATTTTCCCTCCAAGAGTCACATCTCAGCAACTGTTGAAGTTACATACACAGTGTAGCTGCTAAATTCAACTTGTTGGATGAGTTCCTAGGTTAGCAAAGTAAAGACTCTGAGGTGACCTACAGGAAACAGACCTACTGAACTTTGCTTAAACCAGTGTTTTCCAGACTTATCTGACCACAGACTCTCCTTCTTTTCCCATGAAATTATTGGGAAATAAATTATTGGGATAACAGGCATCATAGTTTGAGAGACATTTTGAAAGCTGTTTCTTGAAGTGATTCGTTGAATCATTTCCTAGCAAATCTTTACTCTTTATCTGCTTATTTTGTTCCCTGGTAGTCCAAATCTAATGGATAAGTCAATATTACGAGTTCCATCAAACACAGGTAGCATAAATTGCCTCCATGGGGATGTGCTTGTTGGCCTGCAAACAGCCAATTTTACAGTAACCTTTGCTGTTCTTGTCATCTTCATTGAGCTCCAACCCTTTATATAATCTGTTGCCCTTATTCTGCTTCATGGAGTTGCTAGCATCTCAGATAACGGAAGAAAAGGCAAAGATGTTTTAAAGAGTATGTATTATCTTTTGCAAATGGGAACATTACAATAGCGATAGAGTACAAAACTCTGACTACACAACAAAGCGCAAAGATACTGCTTATACTGCTCATAATGCCGATATGGTGCTTGAAGATGACTTGCTTTGAGAGTTAACTTCCTAACATATCCCTGCAGCTCTACAGGCAGAGCTCAGCCACCTGTTGTATGTATGATGATGACTCCAGCACTGGGGAGGCTTCACGTTTACCGACACACTGAATACACTGAAGATTAGGGAGGTAAGAGAGTAGATCTGAATGCAATGTGTCTCAAATTTGTCTCACCAGTAGAAAATGTAGCCTTTTGCAGTCTTGGGTAGTCAAAGTGTAAGCCTTGAAATACTGAATTCTGTCAAGATACTTCCCACTCCACACATTGCCATTTAATATAAAGAATACTGTAATAGACATTAATTTTTTTTTAAATTTAACTTTTAGACTCAGGGGTACATATGCAGGTGTGTTACACAGGTAAACTCATGTCATGGCAGTTTATTATACAGATTGTTTTGCCACCCAGGTATTAAGTCTACTATCTATTATTTTCCTAATCCTCTTCCTTCTCCCACCCTCCAGCCTCTGACAGGCCCCAGTGTGTGTTCTCCTCTATGTGTCCATGTGTTCTCCTCATTTAGCTCACACTTAAAGTGAGAACATGTGTACTTGGCTTTCTGTTCCTGGGTTAGTCTGCTAAGGATAATGGCCTCCAGCTCCACCCATGTTCCTGCAAAGGCCATGATCTCATTCTTTTTTATGGCTGCATAGTATTCCACAGTGTATGTCGACCACATTTTCTTTATCCAGTCAATCACTGATTAGGTTCATTCCATGTTTTTGCTATTGCAAACAGTGCTGCAACGAACATGCGAGTGCATGTGACAACGGCTCATTTTTCTTTCGGTATATACACAGTAAGGGGATTGCTGGGTCAAATGGTGTCTAGGACTTTGAGGAATCACCCCACTGTCTTCAAGTTGGATGTTGAATGTCAATCTTGTTTGAAAATAATCAGTTCTTTGCCTAGTGTAATTCAAATTTACTTATTGATTCCTGTCCCAAATACGAGGTTCCCTAAAAGTCACAAAATTGTTTAAAAAACAAAATATGGCTGTACTTATTAGTTTGTTTCATGTCTCCAGAGTAATGCTGAATTGATAAGTGCTCACTCTTGTTCCTGTAGCATCCATGCTCATGCACATAAACTTCTGAGCTCAGAAAATGAAGCATATACTATTCTAGCTGAACAGGTAATTATGTACAACAGGAAATGTGGAAACTCACTCCATTGCATGCAAAAGTCCAGTATCTCGTCGGAGCCATTCACTGGAAGCTCTGTTGATGCCAGCTGGGCAGCAGAGGTTTTGTGGAAACTTATTTATGATGCTTGAGAGGCACTGGAAGATGTGTAAGGTACTGCAGCTGCACACACAGGGACACACATAAGTGTGTTTGTGTGTTAATGCAAATATACACACACTCACCTGCACGTGAGGCATGGAGAGTAATGGTGTCCCCCAGTGAACCAATTCCCAACCAGTGAACAAACAATTGGGCAAGTGTGGCTGCTACACCTCCTAGCCCTGTCCCCTCACTGTTCCAGCAGCTAAGCCTGGCACACCACACATCCAGGGTAGGGACTGAACAAAGTCACAGAACAGGTCACTGAGTGCTCCTCGCATGCACTCCAGGAGCCTGCTGGCCCCCACTGAGTGCTCCTCGCATGCACTCCAGGAGCCAGCTGGCCCCAGGGGCTGTGCAGTCTGACAATATTCCCACATTGCTTCTGGCAAGCTGAAAAATGAACCATACAACCTGCTTTTTCTCACTCACTTGGAGAGGTTTGCAGGTGCCGACTTGCCTTGCCCAGACAGTCTTGCCTCTAAGTTGACCCTCTTGCTTGTCATAAGAAATAGTCGCTGTGGGATTAGGGAAGCTATTATTCAGTGATTACCTCTCAACCTTGTTCTCCTTCCTTTAGTAAATTCAGGCCATTGTTTAATAAAAGGGTGCAGATAAAAAAAGGTGTTAAACTTTGTTCTCAGTTTTCTACATTTTATAAAATATACCCTTATCCAGAGCAAATTCAACTCATTGGTAGGAATTTCTATTCCCCAAACTCTCATGCACATTTTCATATAAAATTCTGTGAATACCTTGCATTCTGAATCCTATTTGAATTGCCAAATTGATGAACATTATGGGGAAAATGAAATACCCGCAAACCACACTTTTTAGTTTGCATTTAGCTGTGCATAAAATTATGAACTTCTTGTGCCACTGTTACTCTGAGGAGAGGCTAAACATACTTGAGATTTTCAAAACAAGAGAGAGGAGATCTGATCTATTTTCAAATTCAGGAACACTGACAATTTTCTGGGAAAAACTGTCTAAAGGTAAACACATTCAGATTTGTATCTAGGATAATTTAGAAAAATGCTGTTGTTAGTATATGTTCTTTTAATCACATTGACCTGTTAGTCACAGTCAGATCATTAGTCTATTATTATCTTGTTTGAGTATAGTTTGTGGTGACCCTGGCAATGCCTCCAAATCTAGCATTTCATGGTGGGGCTTCCTGACCCCGTGGCTGAGCTAGTGAGAGTCCCAGCACAGGACAGCAAGGTGGAGGTGGATGGGAGGAATAAGTACCCTAGACAGAACACCACAGGCCATACTTCTAGAAAGTACGAGTTAGATCTTGAAGAGCTACCAAGTGAAGATTCTATGAAAACCTTTCAGACCTTCTTTGGATGGATACATTTGCTTTTAGACCACTCTCTAGTGAGGAGTTCAGAGTCTCTTCATGGGGAGAGAACACTGCCTGCCATCTACGGACCACACACTCAAGGAAGGTATTATTCCAGTCTTACAAAAGAGGCAGCTAAAATGCAGTCAAGTTCAGTCAGACCCAGGGACACAGAGCTGGGGAGTGCTGGCTGGTGCGAGTCTCACATCTAAGCTCCCCTGGGGACTGAGTAACTCCTCAGTGACTCCTTTCACTGCTTGTCCTACAGTCAGTCCTGAGGGCTTCAACTCTGCTGCCACTCGTCTCCTTCCCACTCTACCAGCCCCTTATTTTCAGAAGTCAAGGGTCACGCTGCGCAGGCCATGGTGTCTTACACCGCTCTGGATCCTGCGTGAGCCCAGCATAGCCCACCCAGCAGGCACACAAAAGTTTGAAGAAGAAGGCAAGTGAAAATACGCCCAGGACTCCGTTGGTGGGCTCCACCAGGGCTCTATCCTCGTTAATCTGCCCATTCTTCCCTTCATGCCCAGAACATGCTCGGCCAAACCCAAATCCCTATCTTTACCCCCAGACCCAGCGCTCCTATGCAGCCCACGCATGCTGATGGGGCCTCATCTGGATTCCATACATTCTAACCCACACGGGGCTCGCCTCTACCCTTGCCTCTTATGGCCACATTATGTCTGAGGTCTTTGGAGAGGTCTCCGTTGGTATTGTTTTCCATCTGCATCACATCCCAGCATGGCCATGAAGCCCCTGCCTTCACCCGGCCGAGGCAGCCCAGCTGGCACCACATCCTGCCCGTGTTTCCTGTCCACCGTCTGGCATGTAAGTTGGTTTGTTTGCATCATGAGGACCTCGCTTTCAGGCACCCCTTTCAGTCGTCTTGCTCATTGCCCTAAGATTATCATCCTCAACCTGCTCTTATCCGGTCATGCCTGCTTCCAAATTTTCCATGGGTCTACACTGTTATGACAAGGAAGAAACGTCCACTCCTGTGTCAAAATCCTCCTACAACTGGTGAGCAAGGACAATAAACTTCTCAGCAAGTAATATTATTCAGACAAGCAAGTGGATGAACCTTACGGAAAAATGCTTTAAAACAAAAAAGAGAGCCCCGTAGCTCGTTTTTCAGTAGAAAGCCATAGGCAGATAAAGGTAGTATCTATCTTCTTGTCAACGAAGACTTCAAGACCTGTAGGATTAGCTACAACCAACTAACATTCACCATGTTTCCCTGACGGGAAGGACAATAGGGCTAGTGCTTTGCAAGTCCACTGAAGGTGAAAAAGAAGGCAGGAAAACGCCTCCAGTGCCTGCAAACCTTGAGTCTGTCTCCCCTTCAGCTCCAAATGCCCCTGGCAGACACTTACTCTATCTGGGAAAGGGGTTCAGTGGACCTTCTGAAGGGCGTCACTTACCCTCATGGTGTTTCAGGGACGAGTGTCAGGTCGAGGGACAGTTTTGGCTGCTTCAAATGGGACATATCAGTGACGGCCAAAGTCACTACGCTTTACTTCAAATCCCATGTGTCAGAGCTACCTTCCAGAGCAGATGATTTGGAGAACTTAACAGAAGAGAAGGATAAGCCAACGTCCAGCCCTTTCTCTCTTCATAGCATAGCTAGGCACCTGTCCTATTTTTGTTGATGTTTTATTAACACAATTTTAATTTTTCACAATGAACGAATTAAGATAGAAAAAGCTCCAATGAATGCACCTATGGCTTAGAAAGGGAGAAATGGACACTTCTCAAGAGTACAAGAGAGAAAACAGCAGGTTCAAAATGATGGTTCTTTTAGGAGATCAGCTTTTAAATGATTGTTTTGGTGCCATGTGCTATCTTCCTAAATCCTGAGGTTGGAGCACTTCCTCAGCTGCCCTGCTAGGCCTGTTTCACGTCAGCCGACTTCCGGGTCCAGGATCTCCATATAACAATTTTGGGGAAAACATTCAACCGGTTGAAGAACAGGCTTAGGGGTATTTTTCCAATGTTGTATCCTTCTTCCTTTGGAAGAAATACTACTTTTTTATAAAAATGATATTTGCTTATTCTAAAGCTATCGAGAAGCACTATGATGGCACTTCTAGAAATTACCCCCAAGTCTTATAATTTAAGGAGAATCATGAGCAGAGAAGAAAATGGAAAAATAATAATGAGAACGGAGTAATAGAGCTTAGCTCATGCTTTAAAAGGTGAGAAGGGAAAGGGACATTCAGACAATCAAGAAAGGCTGAAGAAAACTAAGAGGGCTGTAGTTTTACAGTTTCCGATTAGATCAGAACGCTCTTGTCAGGGATCACAGCGGGGTGGTAGAGTGTGAGGTCCTCAATATAAGTGAAAAAAGAAATTGTATATTGTCATTCCAAATTTTATCCAATAAGGGAGATTTATACTGGATCACAGGGGCCAACATGATAAGGAAGAGAAATTCTACAAAATAACTGGGCTGCCCACAAGAGTGTGGGCCACGTGGTGGGCAGGAGGGGTCAGGATGTGTGGATGGACAGCCACCTTTACATATGTAGGTCCCAGCAGGACATGAGGGGGGAGCCCTGGGCAGAGCCGCATGGCGGTGGATAGCAGTGCTCCCTGCAGCATGGAGAGGCAGGCGCAGCGGGCAGCGCGGAAGGGCCCTGGGGCTGCGGAGCTTGGCAGCCATCAGAGTGTCTGCAGCGTGGGACACAGGCGAGAGCCTTTGATCAACTGTTTGGCATGTGCTCTAGCTGATGTAACTGCACACGTGTATTAGATGTGGTTTTCCCGGTAGCACACTCTTACAGAAGCAACAGGTTAAACTGTTGCTGCCGGTGTGAAAGGGAGTTCGGCAAAGTGAAGGACTACAGACTGAAGGAAATGTTTTCACTGTTAAGCTGGACCTGGCTTCCTGAAATGGCGTTACTGTATGTGCATTTCACACATTCTTGAGGTGTAGGACCTATCACTACTGACTTCAAATGAAAAATAAAACATGCAAAGAAGGGCTGAGGACTTTAAATCCACGTCTGTGGCCTTTGTCCTCCTAAGCGATCAACTGAAGAGAACTCCAGAGGCTGCGCGTGGCTCCTCCTTAGGCTCTGCAGATAGACATGGCCATTCCCTCTCATCCCCAGGGCTGGCACGGTGTCAGCCCCAAAGATTCCAGAAGCCCAGGCCCTGCTTCAGGGAGGCCAGAGATAAGTAATCTCCCCCTGGACACACAGAGGGTGGATCCTCTGCCGTCCTGTCCCTCCCTTCCAGAAGCCCAACGGGTCCCTGTCAGAATTCCAAGCAGAAGATGACTCAGCAGAGAGGAGGAGGGACGGGAAGAACAATGCAGTCACCCTCTTCAACCCTCAGCTCTTGGCCACGGGTACAGTCCTGCACACTTTGTGTCTTTAAGGGGTCACTAATCTTTAAGGAAGGGGTATTTGTGTAGCAATCCTGCTGAGAAATCCTGGGGAGTTGGCCAGCCCCTGGTGACCTGACCCTGCTACAGGTGGAGGTGAAGCCTTCAGTCCTGCCTTGGCAGTCTCCTCCCAGAAAGTGGATTTCTCAGGCACAAGCTCAAGCGGTGAACCTGGTGATGGTGAAGATCAGAGTGCAGGCAATCTGGCACAGCTGCAGCTGCACTGTCTGCAGAGGGAAGCAAGGTGCTGAGGAGCATGGATTGGGCTGTGTGCCTCTGGTCTGGTGTACTGGTGCACACATGTGTGCACATGAGTGATTACGTGTGCATGTGTGTGCACATATGTATGCACATGTGCAAAGGACACACAGAGATTGCCCTTTCTAAACACATATTTTAAAAGGCAGCTCAGTAAAATCAACTCAGAGGTAGAGAGTCCATTATTTACAGTGACATTCCCATGCAGAAGGACAGCGGCACAGCCCAACAGACAGCAGTCTCCACTGTTCTGAACGCCGGACCAGCTCCTTGTCACTCTGCGCACATTCCCCCACCTGCCAGCTCTATGGGCAGAAGGCTGCAGGAGTCAGCTCTGGTCTCTACAAGACTCAGAAGTAAGAAAGAAATGCATGCTTCCTCTATGTCTTAACTAAGAAGCACCACTGTAGAGATTTCTGAGCAAGGAATTGTGACTTGTGGCAAAATTATTTTATTTTTTGAGACAGGATCTTGCTCTGTGGCCCAGGCTGGAGTTCAGTGGCGTGATCACAGCTCACTGCAGTCGTGACCTCCTGGGCTCAAGCGATCATCCCGCTTCACCCTCCCAAGTACCTGGGACTACTGGCATATGCCACCATGCCAGGCTACTTTTTGTATTTTTTCCTTTTTTGTAGAGACAGGGTTTCGCCATATTGCCTAGGTTGGTCTCAAACTCCTGAGTACATGTGATCCTCCCACTTCGGTCTCCCAAAGTGCTGGGATTACAGGCGTGAGCCACTGCACCTGGCCCAAATTCTGTATCTCGATAAGAAACTCACACAGTAGCTGTGAGAAGACATCAGGAAGGAGATGGGGATACTTTAAGCCGTTTAATGTTTCGGGTAAACTTACTTCTAACTAGGGACAAATAAACTCCAAGGACTTTGTAATTTATAGTTCTCCTAAGGAACTCTTTAAGACTTTTTTTTTCTTTTTCTTCTTTCCCTTCTCTCTTCTTCCATCTCTCCCTGATTCCCTCATTTTTTCCTAAAAAGTCCCATGCTGTATAAATGCGAGTCATATGTTATTTTATTTATTCCTCACAATAAAGCCTTGACATGTGAGCAAATCAGCACTGGCCACAGCACCCTGCCTCCAGCCAACTGAAAGTGTTTACAGACGGCCTCTGCCTCTGAGTAGCTCTGGGGCCTGAGCCACGCCCAGGACATCACCAAGCCTTGGCTTCCTCACGTATGAAATCAAAGAAAACGCCAGCCTCATGTCACCATGCAGCTGGAGGGTCACAGAGCAGAGGCGCCAGGTCCTGCCATCAGCCGGTGCTCAAGAGATGCTGGCTGCACCTCTCCTGCCCCATCCCACAGCCTTCACATGAGACTGGCCCGAGATCACACACCTCTGCTTCCTGGCACTTCTGTCAAAACCTCAGGTCTCTTGGGAAGAACCTTCAAATGTCATGTTTTTTCCTAGTAGATACCAGCTGTTTCTTAGGATGAGCGTGTCTCAAAAAGTCCTGTCCTTCACATCACAACAGTTCCTCGAAGTAAGGGGGGTTCCTCCCTTTCTTTCCCATCTTTCTAGTTTTGTGATTCAACAACCATTTACCAGGAAGTATCTGGAAACGACTAATTTAGGTCACACATTCTTCCCATTTACAAATCCAAGAAATGACAGCGTGTAACATCTAAGTCGAGTCATTTACCTGGTGCAAGAGCTGTCGCCATGCGACTCCAGGCACCTGCACCAGGCGAAGGTGCTATGCCATGTCCTTCCTAGGCATGAACTTTGTTAACCCTTGAAGTGGCCCTGTGAGAAAAATATCACCCCACTTTACAAATGAGAGAAAATCAGACTCAGAAAGGTCATCCGACCTGCCCAAGGCCAGGTAAGACAGTAGCAAAGCAGAGTGGAGCCCAAATTTGTGGCACCCCGAAGCCTATTTCTTCACTTGCTGGCTCCCCCTCTCTCTGCAGATCCTGAGCTGACTTCTGCAAGTCTTGTCCTAGCTGTTAATGAGTTTATGAGATGAGGCCTGCTGAATAGCCCCCACTACACATCAGGGGGGACCATCTCTGGCATGGGCATTCCACAGGTGTGTGTGTGCAGAGCCCCGAGGGAGTCTCCAGAGAAATTACAGAGGGAAAATCCAGGCTCTGTCCAGGGATACTGCAGCCTGTAAGCAGCAAGAGGAAAACACGCCCAAACTCAAGCACCATGGTGCACAGCAGCCCCGGGCACTCGGAGGCCGCAAACAGAGGGGTTTCTTAGGAAGACAAGGTGTGTCCACTGGAGGGAGGGGTGGTAGGGGGTTGTGAGAAGTCACAGAAGGGTGACATTCAAAATGAGAAGCAGGAAGAGGGACCCTCAACAAGTGGAGGTGCAGGGTCGCAGGGCCAGCAGTGTTGTTGGGGGACAGGGGTGTGGCTGGCTCAGGGAGACATGGGGACAGTGATCCCCAGGATGCAGGGCCCAGTTCCAGAGGCCTTGGAAGCTGAGATGAAGTCCCCAGGCAACGGGAACTGTGGGAGGTCTCTGCTTGGGGGGTCCTATGGTGGGAGCTGGTGGAAGGGAACTGGTCTGGGGTTGGGATGGAGACGCCTGGGAGAAGGAGTCGGTCATAACACTCCAGAGACAGAGAGAGGGAAGTGGGGGGCCAGCAGGATGGGCGGGGAAGTAGGAGGATCACAAGTAGAATCACACACCCATAGCCGTCTGGAGCCCAGTGAGACGGCAGTCAGGGGTGCGGTCATCCTGCTCTCAGTTACTCTAGAGTTTAGAGTACCATCAGCCCAGCAACCACAAGACCCCAGCCTCCAGAAGACCCGAGAGTCGGGCCTTCGGCCACCCCGTGATCTTCCGCCCTTCCCTCCACATCCAGAGGCACCGTCCCACCCTGGTCTCCAGGAGGTAGGGCCCAAGCACAGCGATTGTGACACTGCACTTGTGTGTCATCTTGTAACTGGGTTTCCACATCCTCCTGGCTGTATTGTAAAAGCCCTAGAAGAGGAACAAGAGCAAATAATGAAATATAGGAATGTAGGAAAAGAGGAAGCCGCCGCGAGATACCAGCCCAACCGAAATACAAAGAATTATGGAGAAGTGACAGAAAGGGAAGTAAGAGTAAGGAATTGCATTGAGTGGCTTAGTGGAGTGCGCGTGCGCACACACACAGACACACACACTCCCATGCACACACACAGACACACCCCACAGACACACATGTACACACAGACACACACAGAAACACAGGCACAGAGACACTCTCACACACTCACAAATTCACACACACACAGCCTTTCTCGGGTCTGAATCAAACTGCTGAAAAAGTATGAGCTCTTAGTTCCCAGCCTTGCAGGGACAGTGACAAGTTCACTCTATGGTCCAGCTGGATGGGAGAGGACCACCTGCCCCCACCGGGTACTAGATCCAGAACTTCCTGATCGTTCTAGAAGTCCATTCTGTTATTTTTCTTTTGTATTTAAAAGCCAGAGTTAAAATATGGTAAAACTTCCTTACATTATAATCAAAAAATTTTAGGGCTGAGATGCAAAGCGGACTAACAGAACAGAAAACATAGATCTATCGGGGTAGATGCATTCAGGGACCCCCAAATCATTTTCTAAGTGAGGAAAACAGGCAAAGAGAGAACGGCCTGAAACTGAGGGTAAATGAGAACAACACAGTGAATTAACCCGTCTGTGGCATTTTCTGTTTGTGGAGATAACTGGTGGCAGAGCTCTGAGTCAAAGACATCGCCACCGGAGGAGCGTGGAGGTCGCTGAGCAAAAGTCCTTATCTAGCATTTTCACAGGCATGCGGCAGGAGGGGCAGGACAGCCGGGAGGCCTCCAGCCTGCTCCGCTCACTGCAGCCTCCGAGTTCACAGCAAACGCTGCCTCCCTAGTGCAGGTTTTTAAATGAATGCAACACTTCCCCTCTTCCTTATTTTCCAAGAGAAAAACTGGCTAGCCCCAGAACTCTCATTGTTCTTAGAGGAAACTGCTGATCATCTGTTGAAATTTAAATTTGGCTGGGACTTTCTGAGGACTGTTTCTTTCCCTTTATTTATTTATTTATTTTATTTGCAGCGAAGACATTAAACTCTGGAGTGAATTAAAGCAAGAGAGACTGCAGATCCAGTAAAATCTGGACAAGAACATTGGCCACAGCCCCTTAGCACACAGCCTAGTGGGCACAGAGTTTCCAATGGATGGTGTGGCCCCGCAGAGGGGACAGACCCAGCCAGGACTCTCCTGTGCTCCTGCTTCCCATCAAGCCTCAAGGTAGGGGTTGGCCGGAACCCCAACCCATCCTATACATAACACTGTTTGACTGCTCTCAACACCTCAACAGCTCACTGATGATGATGACCACTCTGTGGTCCAGCTGGCTGGGTGGGATCATCCGAATGTGGCCCAGGCCTTCTGCTCCCACAGGGTACTAGATCCAGAACTTCCTGATAGTTCTAGAAGGCCATTCACAGGTGCCTTCTCCCCATATGAGTTTCTGCCTGTCAGGGAATAGAGCTGAGACATCTCAGTTATTTGCCTGCAGAATGGAGGAGGCTGCTCAAGATTTTCCTGATGGAGGCTGAAGCCACCAGGGAGAGAGGCACGAGGCCAGTCATCTCCACCTTCCCCCAAGATTCAGGCCATTTCCCCTCCTCACTTGAGGACTCTGCCTCCGAAGCTCCCTACAGGAATCTCCTGAATAAATGTCACAAAAGGCATTTCCACGCATTATGTATTGTTCCTACCCAATGTGACGATTTTGACGCTAGAGCATAAGGCGGATGCTGTCCAAATGCATCAGTGAAATCCCACGCTTGAACAACCTCCTTCCTAGATAGACATCGGTGCATTCAACAAGCTGGGGCGGGGGTCTAACTTTCTGCACTAACCACTCTTCATCCCCATCATGGGGAGACAGCCTGGTGACCATAGGACCTGTAACCAAGTGTATGGATTAGTTACTTCAAAAATTCTTCACCAATACTAGGGAAGAGACAAGGAGAAATGCTAGAGAGGGTAACGGAAGACCTGTGACTCCAGGATTTCAGTGTTCTCTTTTTGGCAAGATTTCTCATCTCTCAGCCTTGACTTTTTGTTCTGTCTTAAAAAACAAAAGCATACTGTTCAAAGACTGCCTTGTCTTTCTGCCTTGTAGTATCTCCCGCCGGCCACCTCTCAGTCTCCCTTCAGGTCCGTGTTCAATAAGGGGGCCACCCAGGGCCCTTGCTCCAGCTCTGCCCCTTGCTTGATGTCTGCCCTGTGCCTGGGACGCTTGGAACAGGCTCTGTGCACACAGGTGCAGCCAGAAAGCAGAATGCTTCTCACCTTTGCCAGGCTTCCTGGCTAGTGGGGGCTCTGGTGAGATAGAAGCCCAGGCACTCACAGCAGTGACCAACTGGATGAGACACCTTTGCACTGGTTTTCCCCCTTCATCCTTCCCTTTCCCCCAGGATCACCATTCATGAACCAGCTGCTCACAGCACCTGTGTTAGGCTTGCTGTGGAGCGCACCCAGGCTACAAGAACCACTGATCCTTCCATGCCAGGGAGAACAGCTAAAGACGAACCTTGCAGGCACAGAAGGCACACCACACCTGGGGCTCTTAAATCCCTACTTACAGATGAGCCTGGTAGAACACACAAATCAGCGCCCTCCAGGATGATGCTACCAGGGGGTGGGCGGGGGGAGGAATTCTGCCTCCTCTATGTCCTGACATCATTTGGACCTTTACTAAGACCCCTGCATCCCAGCTCAGGGCCCGGCTGGATCCCAGTGTGGCATGAAGGGTCTCCTTCTTGTAGTAACAGAGGCACCGGGGGCCGGAGGAGCTGGGACAATAGCAACTTCCTGCAGAAAACAGGCGCAGGGCCCTCGGAAATGTGATGCTCCTGGAGAGAAATATGTAAGAGGACTGTGGATACTTTTAAATAAATGCAGGTGTTTGTGACTACTAAATCTAGAGATTCACTGTAAAGAGAGTCCCTTAAATAAAAAGGACACAGTTGAAAATTCTTCCTGGAGCAAAAGTGGCATCCACTGGTCCCTGGGCTCTTCACAGCCTCAGGGGCTGACCCACCTGAGTTCACCTGAAGCTCCAACTCTTCCGGCCGGGATGTTGTCTCCTGAGTCACTGGAGGACTGGCCTGGATGAGGGTGAGAGCATGGCAGGAAGTGAGGACAGAGGGAGGAGGGCAACTTCTTTTTCTCTTCTCCCTCACAGGGCCACGGCATCCATTGCAGAAATGAGAAGGGAGAGGCCAGCAGGTTCAGGCGGCTTCCAGACCTCAGGCCTTGCCGGAGGTGTGAGGGCAGGGGAAGGAGATGTTGGATGAAACTGCTCATCATGGCAAGAGTGTGGCTGGCAGAATGGAGGAAGAGGAAAGGCAGCTTGCTAGCTCTCTCTCTTTAAATGCAAGTGTCCTGGAAGCCTTGGAAACACGAAACTGCAAATTCTGCTGAATGCTGGTGGAAAGGAAGGGCCCCGTTGCTCTCCCTGCCTCCTGTGGCTGGGCTGTGGCACAGTGTCCTAGCGGACCACCTGGTCAGCCCCTCAGGCTTCTCCAGCTCTTTCTTTCATGTCTTTCTGAGTCTTCTATTTGAAAAGATTCTACCATAAGATCTAAGCAAGGGTAAGCAGGGGAAAAGAGGTGTGGGCAGCCATCACCTTGCTTATAGGCAACATTTCATTTGCAGAAAACAAAGTATAAAAAATTTTTTAAAAAATATGTAAGAGGGGAAAACACATACTACATGTAATTCATAGAAAGCCTTACCATATGCAAGGATAAAATATTCAAATTTAGGATAGTTTATACCATGATAAGTCATGGTTGAGGGCTAAGTAAATTTCCTAATAAATAATAATAACATATTTATATATTAGACAAAATGTCATTAGTATTTGATTTCACCTTGGAGACTTCCTTTAAGTGACAGAAACACAACAAAAACTTAAAATGAAAAAGTTGAAGACAGACCAAAGAGGTTGAAAATGTCACCCCTTTGGTCTCATTCTGAAACACTAAACTTAAAATATATAAACTTGAAGATCAACAGAAACACCAGCCAATCCCATCCCATCCCATGGACATTATTCTTACTCAGAAGTTGTACACATCATCCATATCAGCTAGTGATGATAGGTCAAGAGTGAGAAAGAAAGTAAAACTGATCTCTGAGGTAATCAACCAAAAGAGAAGCAAAAAACCCTTGACCTAAGATTCATGCATTTACTCATGGGCAAGTCCCTCATACACTCTCTCGGCACTTACGCACACTTGCTTTATGCACAGTTGTGAAAATGATTAAATGGTTCTTTCTTATTGTAATTCCCAGCAGATTAGAAGTAGCAAATTAGAATGCAGAGGAAGAGAGAGATAATACTATCCAAAGAGATAAGAGAATTCAAAGCAGGATCATGCCGGGTGCAGCTATTAGCTCTCTATGCACAATGACTTTTCTGAAGTGAGGTTAGGACCTATGGGCAGGGAAACACAAGAGTACTTTCTGGCTTAAAGAGGACTACACAGTTGAAATCCGGACGGTTGTGGAAATTCTAGAAGTCAATTCCTCTGCTGCATTGGAGGCAATAGAAATGTTTGCTGAAGGAATGAATGAGAAAAGTAATAAAAACATAATACAATATTCCCTGTTTAAGGGGTTTATAATTTACAGTGTGCCCACAAATTAATCTCCCTGTAATGCCAGAGTTAGCATTTAGGATAGATCTCTTGAGCTAAGAAGAAAAGGTTGAAGTGTTTTCAAGACAGTCTTTAAAGAATCTTGGCGTGGGAGCTGGGGGGACTGTTAGTAGGTTCTAGGAAGAGTCCTCATCCGAAAGCGTTAAAATACACAAGAAATAAAATGGGGGTATGCTTGAGTAGTTTAGAAAATTTAGTCTTGAAATGCTCCCTCCCCTAAATGCTGATTTAAGGAAATACTGGCTGACACCACCTCCGAACGTGTGAGCAGGAGTGTGAGGCCTGGCATAGCCCAGGAGAGCACAGGGGCTCTAGAAAAATGTTTGCTGCAATGAAGGGCTCGCTGGCCAGCTTGCTGAATGATTTCATACATGATTGGGGCAGCACATTTTACCTCCCATATCCATTTCTGAGCAAAGATATTGTTGATTTGATTGCAACTCTGTTCAAAGTGCATACATCTCAGGTGGGGTAAATGAGGTTGGTGTAACTGCTTCCAGGGTCCTGCTGCCGGGAAACACAGAACATTCTCAGATGAAAAACAGGAAATGGGTGAATTTGGTGCCCCTTCTGGGAAATGATGAAATGAAATATGTTTTAACCTTAAGGTGTAATCATGCAAAACTTAGTTTATCAAGGTTATGAAGACATATGATTTTACATCAAGATAAGTGGTGACTTTTTTAAAATTAAAAAACCCAATTTA
Organism: Cheracebus regulus; assembly: GCA_963574635.1. Taxonomy (NCBI): domain Eukaryota; kingdom Metazoa; phylum Chordata; class Mammalia; order Primates; family Pitheciidae; genus Cheracebus; species Cheracebus regulus. The sequence continues at coordinate 66,274 of CAUYQU010021286.1, forward strand.
CATAATGGTTAAATCTAACCCCAATATCATAAAAATATAGTGGTTAAATCCACACTCCCACTCCCCATATTATAAAAATGACATTAAAAAAGAGACAGCATGTAATGAACATTGTGTCGTGGTAAATGTTTTGGTGATCTTAAATTAAAACTTAGGAAGTCTATAGTTAATTGGTTTCTACTATTTTATTCTGAGAGGTAATACACAAACTGAATTAAACAATTAGAGTTACTGTGTTAAAATATAAACCTCTTTTGCTAGAATGCATTGCTAGTATTTAAACGCAGGTCTTAAATTGGTAAATACAGAAAACAGAAGCACATTTGGCTCCCTGGGTCCTCGGCCCCAGCGCAGCTGAATGTGACTGCCTTTGAGTCAACCGGGGCAAGCCAGCACGCAGGGATAACGCGCTACCAGAGCCCAGTTTGCTCCACAATTTCACAGACTGACACCCGGCAGTTGTACAAATCGTACCAAAGATCTACATTCATGAGTAACCAATGCAAATGAGAGGGAATGAAAGAACAGAAATGATGGGAAATCTAACAGCATAAATATGTTCACACTTCAGTGACACATTTCTAACGGTTAAGCACAAGGCAGAGTTATCTGTGCGCGAGGCGAGGTCGTCATTAGAGTCCACTGGTGTAACGTGCCATCAGAACCCAATTCATCCTCGCTCATCCGCCTGCCTCAGAATCCTGCCCCAGGATTCTCTACCCAGCTGCAAAGTTACCTGCAGCAAACTGTTCCAAAATCAGTGTAGAGGGCATGGGTTACTGGTGGGTTCAGAAATGCTACCATTCAGTTCACTAAATTCCCAGATGGACCTTGAAAAACCAGACTTAGCATCTGCACCATGAAAGCCAAAGGTGACTGGAAACAGTGGTGAGGGGAACATCTGCACAGGTTTCTTGAGAAACAGAGTCAGGGACCAGCCTCTAGAGCTGGGCGTTGCCTCAAAGAGGGAATGTGCAGACCCTGCGGGTGCTGGGTTCAGGTCTGCATTCCGGGATGTCAGACCGCAGTACCCTTGAGGAGACGGCATCAACATGTGCTGATCAGAGAGGGGCCAGCCGGCTCCAGGTCTCGCAGTGGATGGTGGTGGCCTTGGGATTCAAGCCCAGCCTGCAAGGCTCACCCCGGGGCTACCCTGCCTCCCTACACCCTGCTGCTCCTCTTCCCATCTCTGCTGAGACACCTCTACTGACGTGGGGATAATTTCACGTGTTTCTCAGAGCTTCTTACATTTAACTTTGGAATTTTCAAACATACAGCTTTCTGAATGAATTTATAAAATGAGTAAGACACTCTGTCTTGTTTCCAAAGCCTTGACGGAAACTTTGCATGGAGGGTGCTCATAGGTTCCTGCCTTATTTTTCATAGACTCAATAACATGTATTAAAACATAAGCACAGAAGCCCTCAACGTGACGAGGTTTTCACCAGGATGATACTTGCTGTAAGATTTCTTGATAAAAGGCAATAGAAGAAATGGTTCCAACTAGCTAACATTTTGGGGTGAGTAAACTACCCCGATGACTCCCCACCCATTCCCCATCACCCCCACGCCCACTCAGCTTATAGACTGGGTGGTTGTTACTGCCTGCAGGATAGACTTCTGGAAGGCCTCCCTGCAGCCAGCCCTCCCCACAGGGTCTATCCTCTCGGCCCACGATAAACCAAAGCCGGGGGGTTGGGCTTCCATGATTACAACTGCTCTTCCGTGGTCCACGTTTTGTTCCCACTCCCTGTTCCTTTTCTCCAACAATCTCTTTTAAAATCCTACCCCTTCTTGAAGATATAGAACATATGTCCGATCTTCTAAAAAGCCCATGCGCTTCTCAACAAAGCCGATTTCTCTCCTTGCTTATTTTGTAAATGTTGCCCCCTTAGAAAGACTCAGGCCATTTCTTATTCATCCTCCTGGCTCCTTATTACACACTCAACAAACACTTTGCAAGAGAAACTAGATTGGATAGTAGCCATCATAGTCAGATTTCCCTACCAGTTTCCTGGTGCTATTTAGAACACAACACCCACATATCTCAGCATGTTATTCAGCTAACAGTTGATCTTTTGATGGCAACAAAGGCCATGAACACACAGGGCTACACTAAAAAGTGGTAATAACTAAGAGTTAACGAGCAAAAGACTTAGAATCAGAAGACACGGGTTCACACCAGTTGTGTGATGGAAAGATCAGTTCATTAACTTCCGTTTATGTTATAAACTGGCTGACCCCATGAATGAGCAGGAGGCTGGTGAGGCTAAGTAGTGCCTGACACCTCTAGGCCGTGCTGGAGACTGGGTCTGTGCTGGGGACCTTCCTCATCTGTGAAGCAGAGAGAGGACCATGCCTGCCCATGACAAGGACCAAATTATATAAACCGTGCCCCGCAGCCTGCAGAACCTGGCTCCCTTATTGAAGGACAACTCCTTAGCATCTGCAGTACATGGTTCTGGTGCATTTTAGTCAATGAGTGGGTACACTGCTGTGCAAAATAACAAGTCGCTGATTGAGATTGCTCTACCCTGACCAGCTCATGTCCGTCTTCAGAAGAGCTTCTGACTTAACCACATCTGGCATGGTGGTTCACTTTGTTCATTCTTGAAAATAAATGGTGGCCCGTCTCATTGTTCCAGAGGGCAGGGCCTCTGCAGTAGCTGTGGATGACGTCTAGGGTCTCAAAACCACTATGTTCTTGCTCTAATCTTGGTCCCACAGCAATGAGGAAGCAGCAGTCTAAGGAGGTGTTTCACCTCAAAGAATGTGCCAAAAATAACTGTTTCTGTTTGAACACAGCTCACGCTCATTTTCCTTTTGGAGGTGAGAATTCTGCTAACAGCCAACCTGTGGGGTGTCTTACAAAATCAATAATCAACAAACCCCCCCTTTCTCCTTCCTCCTCAGCTATGACTAATATGGATTCTGGAAGAGCCAGATACGTCACATCCAGAGACAGCAATTGAAACTTCAAAGAATTTATTTTTCTGGCAAACTCAAAAAATGAATTTCTTTGACTATCCAACAATTATGCAGGTATGGCTGACTGATGGGATATCAATAGAGATTTCTCTCAAAAAAGGAATTTTCTTGGAAATGTTCCTAGCATCAGAGGGAACCCTGGGATTTTCTTTATTCTTTCTAAATAAAGGAAAGTTCATGCTTCATGCTTTGATTACACTAAAATGTCCCTCACTCCCCTGCATGGCCCCTAGCTCTGTGGTCCCCTCTGTGGACCTTGCAACGTGAGCTTCTCTGGTGTAAGTAGGGGAAACTGGATGGGCGTCCATCTGCAGCAAAGCTTGGTTCAACGCAAGCAGGAGGGCTGCACAGAGCGTCACAAACAGCCGTCCGCATACCTATTCTCATGAAGCACACTCTCTCCCTGGTTTCCCTTTCACTTAAGCTTTCTAAGAAATCTTTCCGTATCGATGGTAATCCACCTGCCCTTGAGTGACTTGTGGAATCAGGTGACATGGGTCAAACATGTAAACTGAGCTCCGGGAATTCTGGATTTCAGGAGAGGACTGATGTGCTTAAAGATAATATTTCCACTCATGAAATTCAATTAGAAATTGGATGGACAAAGCTACCTGTAGGACTAGCATCAATGGATAAAGTAAAGTAGAAGTCAAGGAGGGCTCCTGGGGAGACAGTGGTCTGCTTTCCTGCTTGTGTAAGCTGCATCGTGGGATTTTTGCCCCTTTTAGGCAACTCGCAAAAACTTGGTTTCCAATGGTTTAAAGGGTATGACTTTGATTTTAGCTTAGTTCACTGGCAAACCATCATGAACTGTTTCTCCTTCTGCGAGGGCTTGTGCAGGCAGGGAGGCCAGCGATCTCAGAGGCTCTGGGATTTGATCCTTGTCAGGGATCAGAACAGGAGGCATCCCTAGCAGCTCAGGTATGCTAACTTCATCTTCTTTCAATTATTATTTTAACAGATTATTAGGCTGTTTTCAAAAAGGCCTCTGCTTTTAGCTAGGTATCTTACAGAGCTGTGGAAATAGCATCTCAAGGGCAGGAATGCTGCCTTGTTTATCACTGTCCCTGTAACTAGCACATGCAGTATTTCCAGAAGATCTTAACAGGCTGAAATGAAACACACTGAACCAAATGAGATAACGATAATTGCCAGATCCTACCCTTCCCTCCAAATATCAAAGGCACAAATACAAGAATCGGGAGATAATGTCTTCAGGGCTGTTCCCGAGAAACTGACTCATGAGTTCTTAGTTGACAGTTAATGTGGGTCGTGGCTGCAGAAATTGAACACAATTTTATACATGTGCATGTGCCTTATTGGGAGGAGCAAGGAAGGTGTTATTCCTGCTCAGCTCTCTGCCCTTCAGAACTGGAATGGTAAGTAAAGTTGGGAAACATGGAAAATGAGTTGAATATGCCATGCTTTCTCAGACTAATGGCAGTGAGACGTGTGGAATTACACAGTTAGCTTTGGGAAACTGTTTCCCATTACACCCTGAGGGGAAAGGTCGATTTACACATGGGCAAGCTCCTTTGGAGGCAGGGGCTGGGCTTTCTTTTTCATTCTGCGTTCCTTGGCAAAGCCAGGAAGGCCCTTTGGGTGCAATGTTCTAGGAAGGACTCGGGCACACTGAAGAATGCCAGGGAAGAGTGAGACCAGCGAGAAGAAACAAGGAAAAGGTATCATGGTGTCTGCTTCATTACATTCTGAGGAAACCAATACAGTTTAGCTGAAAGAACAGGCTATTTTTGCTTGTTTGTTTGTTTTGAGATGGGGTCTTGTTCTGCCACCAGGCTGGAGTGCAGTGGTGTGATCTCAGTTCACTGCAACTTCCGCCTCCTGGGTTCAAGCGATTCTCCTGCCTCAGCCTCCTGAGTAGCTGGGACTACAGGTGTGTGCCACCACACCCGGCTAATTTTTTTATATTTTAGTAGAGACATGGTTTCACCATGTTGGCCAGGATGGTTTCGATCTACTGACCTTGTGATCCACCGGCCTCTGCCTCCCAAAGTGCTGGGATTACAGGCGTGAACCACCGCGCCCGGCTGAGAACAGGCTATTTAGAGAGACTTGTAGAGCTGTTGTCAATGATTTGAAGGGCGGTTCTGCCTGACAGAAGAGAAAGCAGTTACACTGCAGACATCTGCAGGGCTGGCTTGAGAGAGAAGCAGAAGTTTAGGGCTTTTCTCATTATCAGTGCTTCCCTAAACTCACAGCGGGCTGCCTCCTGAGGGGTCTCAACAGGTGAGCTGATCACCTGTTAAGGATGTCCACAAAGAACTTACGCACTGGGTCCTGAGGATCTCTTGGCAGCCTTCCGTCTAGTATGTTTTATGGGCCTGGGGATCTCCGTGCACAGCGGCGGCACAACACTGTTCAAACACACTGTGCACATGGCTAGCTCTGGGCAGTGGGGGTGGGATGAAGGTGTCTGCATTAGAAGCTCCTCTAATTTCCATCTGTTTCATGCACATGCAGACAGGAGCTACCGCTCCCCTTTCCACTAGGAGAACAGTCAGACTGAAATCAGTGCATCCCACAAGAGCAGCAAAGGACTTCAACACATCAAGCTAAATATTTTCATGAAGTATTTTAACTGAACCAGATGTTCAAAACCAGGCAGAATTGCCTGTGGGACAAGGAGATAGGTTATTCTCTATTTCATTTCTAACTTTTACCTTTTTTTTCTTTCTGCCAAGCTACATCTATCTTTTCTTGCACCAGAAGGCAAACTCTTTGGCCCCATGAATCTCATCTTTCTGGTTTACCCCTCTGCCTAGCAGAGTGCCTGGGCCAGAGCAGATAGTTAACATGCATCTGTCTCATTAGTTGATCCTCCAAAGCCAGCTCAATTTCCACCTCCCAGGGGGTCCCATGCATTCTGGAGTTCTGAAGCCACTCAAAACCTGAGCTCCAAACCTAAAGTAGAGTGTGGTGCAAGGCTTCCCTTTAGCTCTCTGTAGTTTGTTTAGCTCCTCAAGAGAAACAGGTTTTATATACCTCTGATTTGCCATGATTGAGTCCAATATCTTATAACTGATTTGGTTTGTGCTTTGGAGACAATATGGTTCTGAGTAATATGTTAATAAGCCTACAGATTTCTTTATGGTTTTTACAACCAAATAGGATAAAACAAATTCATAATATATACCCACAAATATTTTAGAAGGGTGGTAATTCAATGTGGGGTGCACTAATAATTTCTGAGACCCCAGGATGCTGTCAATTCAGATTATTTATATTATTTATGCCCTAAGGGCTGGGAGAAGACCAGAGGCTGTGACCGTCACAGACTCCAGACTTCTAAGAATATTCTAGTTATATAGCAAAGCTTAAAATATTCATTCCTCTAGTTTTTCCCACCTATTAGTTTGGTACAAAAGTAATGGCCGTTTTTGCTATTACTTTTAATGGCAGAAACTGCAATTACTTTTGCACCAACCTAATATATTTAAGTTTTTAGATAACATATTTTATTTTCCCCCTCAACTGTATAAGCACTGCTCCTTTCCCTTTTAAGTATTTTCATCTCTTAGTTAAAATATTGCTTCCTAACTTTCAATTCCAACTAAGATGATTTTCTATTTCTAAAGTCTATCTCATAAAAAGGCATCATCACAATACATTGAATTTAGTGTTTCTGTAAGTCAAGATGTTAATTACATTTCTACCTTTTACATTGCATTGTGTTACATGATCACAAAGCAATTCAAGTAGATGTGGTACCTGCCTGCAAGGATCCTGCAATCTACCTGCACACGAGGTACAAAATAACTGGCGTATAAGAGCTTATACGCAATGTTTGTACTTTTAGCACTGATGCAGAGGAATGGAAGAATTCTAGATATGCTCAGATGAACTTAGGAAAACAGTCTGGAAGTTGTAAAATGTGTTTTCCAAAGAACAAAAAATACAGAGGTGAAATGTGGATGACTTGCCCTGTGGTCGGTGATGTGTGGAGAGAAGGAACTTGGCTTATAAACACTGCTAAATGAGTTTGTAAGGGAGTCTTTGGAAGGGACGAAGAAGCGAAGGCAGAGGACATCAACAGATGGGGCCTGGGCATCTGCATATGAGTACAGTCACACACTAGACACAAGGCAGAGTACATCCTTCCCATCTGCATATGAGTACAGTCACACACTAGACACAAGGCAGAGTACATCCTTCCCAACCCGGTCATGCAGATTAATGCGTTTTTGAAATACCACTTTACATATCATATATTTATGAAAAAATACAATTTCATTCAATGTATTTTGCAGATGAAGAAAGAGAAGGTAGGCCTGCCCCACAAATCCTGATTCTCGTAAGGCAAAGAACTGAAACTTAAAACCAGGACTCCCTTTTCAAAAATCTTTTACAACAAGTTGGGCTCACCTTCTGGAGGTTTTTTGGGGGTTGGGGAAAAAAGAGGTGGGTAAATTTATAAGTCAGCTCAGAAAGCAATTCTCACCACTTCACAATTAAGCCTTACTGGTGAACAAAAACAGCATTCCCTGGCTTAAGTCAACATTTTATTCAAAGGTCTAGGTTCTAAAAGGATTTTGGACTATTTTTAAAAGAAAAATAAAACACAGACTCAAATATACAAAGGCAAGTGCTTGGGTCTCTGAAGGTAATCAAAAGAGGGGGATGCAAAGTAAACATGAGTGATGGAAAAAATGCGGACCCCCAAGGTCGAGTCTGCTGGGCATGTGTGCTGGTGCACCAGGCTTTCAGCCTATCCCTCTGCACTGTATTACACTCTGCGCACACTCAGTTAAAGACACGAGATGACCATAGCTAGAGATAGTAACATTTTCACCACAGTGTGTATTCTCCTGGCACAAGCCTCTTGTGCAAAGAAGTAGTTCTCCTTGTCCAAAAATATCAAACCAGGCAATCCCTAATTCATTTAATGAGCGGGAAAATGCAAGAAATTTGTGTAGCTTTGACTCTTCCAGTTATTCCCAGCTATACCGATATTTTAGGTTACCTATCACATAGGATGGTGTGCCTAATGGTACTGGCAGCCTTTTCTCTATGTCTGGTAGAAAAGTTTATTCCTGGGGAAAACAATTTGGTCAATAGTTCTTGGACCCAAGTAACAGAATCCTGATGAAATAACATCCCTGATCAAATGTTAAAAGGAAGAAAGAGAGGGAGAAAAGAAGAGAGGAAGGAAGGAGGAATGGATGAAAGTTAAAGAAAAAAGAGAAGGAAGGAAGAAAGGAAGGAAGGAGAGAGGAGGAAAGGAGGGAGAGAAAGAAAATGGAAGGAAGGAAAGAAAGAAAGGAGAAAGAGAAAGGAGGGAAAAGAAAGATAAAAAGGAAGAGAGGAAGGAAGAGGAAAAAAGATGAAAGAAGGAAAAAGGAGGAAGAAAAAAACAGGTAAGCAAACAAGAAAGGTCAAAAGACAGTAACAGCCCAATCAAAGCCTCCATGACGAATCTGTGCCTTTTTGGATCGTGGTGTACTCAGGAAATACAGCCGCCACAGGAGCACACGCTGTCTCCTGAACTGCAGGAAGAGCAGCGGTTAGAGGCAGGAGGTGTCCCTTACACAGGAAGGCTGGGGTCTGGGCTGCACACTGCGGAGGAGATTCACATGCCAGGGTGGCCCCGCTTGGGCTATGAGGACATGGGCGCCAAGGTGGGACTGCCTTCTCAGGCTGCAGGCAGGCAGCTTGCTGCTCATCTTTCTCTCTTTGGAAGAAAAAAGACAAAACACAATCTTTCCTTCATCACCTCTCCTCTGTTGCTTCAACAGGTTGCAAAAGCATCTTTTAGGAAGTATCATGAGGCATTACTCTCCACACTTTTGCAAAACAGTTCCATAGGTGTGATGGTGTCTGTCTTTGCAGCTTAGTTTGCTTAGAGCCTGTCCTCAAGGGCACTCTCAGGGAACCTGCCTCATGTCTATAAAGCAGCCGACCTCATTTCAAAAATTTAAAGAGGACTTCCCAACTTTAAAAAGCTACCATAGAGTACACGGGAATAAAATGAAGGGGATGAAGACAAAAGCTAAATTCATGTACTTCTACATTTAATTCGGCTACTTAAATTTGAAAAACCGTTTTGTTGGACATGTTTACATGTTGCTGTATTTGCTGTATTCTCGTTACTTTGTACTTAACCGAAATGCCTACAAGACCTATACTTAAAATACAGCTATATAAAATAAACCCAATGGTTAAAATTGGACTGGACCTAGATTTTCTTTAAGTCAAATGTGGGCAAAAAATGAAAGAATTAAAAAGCAGGTGTTCACATACATTTGTGATTAAACACTGAGAAAACGTTTTGAAAAGCAAACTGATTTAAAAACGACTTTTAGAGAGCTGATAAATGACTAGTCTTTGGCTAACATTCAATAAGGGTTCATCTAAAAAGGCTTCCCCCTCCCCTGCCACAATATAATGACACATAGTTCTTTGGAACTTTCAAGATCTGCCCTGTCCAATAGGTAACCCCTGGACCCATGTGACTCCTGAGCACTTGAAATGTGACCAACCCAAACTGAAGCGTGTAGTGAGGATAAAAAAAATACACCCTGGGTTTCAAAGACCATAGTTCAAAAAGAGTAAAATATTTCATTAACAATTGTTTATACTGAGTACCTATTTAAATAATATTTAGATATAGTCAGTTAAGAAAATATATTCAGATTAATTTCACCTGTGTCATTTTTCTTTTTGAATGTGGCTTCTAAAAAATGGACAAGTGCATATGCAGGTCAAATTACATTCGCATTGGATAGTGCTACCTTGTAATATCAGATTCCTATATTTCACAGTGTTCCACAGATGCTAGCTATCATCCATCTGTAAAACCTCTGTCCCTCAGACAATGACTGTTCAAGGTTGTTGCGTCTCATAAGGCATAAAGCTGGGCTGGGACAGTCTGCCTATGTTCTGATTAGAAAGACTCCATATCGGCTGGGCACGGTGGCTCACGGCTGTAATCAGCACTTTGGAAGGCTGAGGCGGGTGGATCACTTGAGGTCTGGAATTTGAGACCAGCCTGGCCAACATAGTGAAACCCCATCTCTATTGAAAACACAAAAAATTAACTGGGTGTGGTGGTGGGTACCCGTAATCCCAGCTGCTTGGGAGGCTGGGGCAGGAGGATTGCTTGAACCCAGGAGGCGATAGCTGCAGTGAGCCAAGATTGCACCACTGCACGGCAGCCTGGGGTGCTCAGTGAAACTCTGTCTCAAAAAAAAAAGAACCCCTAACATTTAAAATGTGCACAGGGCAAGCAGATTTTAAGGGTATATTTTAGGAGATTCTATCAATAATAAACATGGTTATTGAAATGGGAAAAATTAACTAACACATATAAACTCTTAACAGAAATTTTTACACTTAGAGCTACAAAGTCAAATATAAAAATCAGTGTTGAGACCATACATGAGTAGCAATAATACTTTAAAACAGCGAGTAAATGCAGCCTTTGGAATGACAAAAACAACTCCTTTATCATCTCAGGATGAAAGTCACTTCCCTTAGATCACAGTATTCTCTATAGAACAATAATTTCACTAAGGATTACTTACACCGTAACGCTAAGATTAAGTAAGGGTAGCTATACCTGGTAATAGTTAATTGTCACTAAACATTATGGACAGAGTAGAAATGCTCAGGGGCACTGGAAGATTCTTATTTTTATTGCCACCAAGTTCAACTGGAGAGCATAGAGATATTGCACAAGCAGTCAAAATTCTTCCAGGTTCCAAGAATAATAATAAAAATGATCATATAGCTGCCTGTAGAAATATAATAACAGCCCTTTTCTCATTTCAGCAGGATTTCACTTCTAGGGTAACAGTCCTTCATTCTGAAAAAGAGAACAGCCACATCTGCCACTGGGCTCCGCCATGCAGCAGGGGGCTGTGCTGGAGGCCTTCCATCGATCACACCCAGCCTGGTGAGGAGTGACACCGGATGTTCAGGGCTTCACCGGAATCATCGCCCGGTGATTTCAGTGGAAATCGACAGCCTGCAGCCACATCCCCTGTGGGGGAAGTACTCTCCTGGCAGCAGGCCTTGCAAAGACACACCCTAGACCTGTCTCTCAGATCCCTGCAGCTGAACTCACTCCTGAAACTAGGGCACCTAACGGCTCTTCAGTTAATGGAGTTGCAGCAAGTGTCAGGTGCTTCAAAGCACAAAAATACAGTGTCTCCAGCCCTTCTGCGGTAGAGGAAGTTTTCTGATAGTCTCCCTACACATGCATATATTGCTAAGCCCTTACTGAGAAAGTGCCCTCACGAAGCCACCCCTGCAGGCACAGGGAGAACTGCACAGGCCACTTCCTGGGCCTGCACACCCATCTCAGGGCTGCATTTCATCTAAGGAAGTCGACAGAAATTTCTTTGCAGAAGACCAAGTTAATCATAGGAATTAAAGAATATTGCATGGGCTATTATTTTTCTGGAAAAATCATATGAATTTAGTAACATATTAATGTAATTTAGACATCCTTGCTTTACATTTAAATATCATTCAGCCCCAAATAAAAATCATTCAGCTCCAAATAACAGCAATAGCAATAATAATATCTCATAAATAAGACACAGAATACTTTTCTAATCATACTCCCTCAGCAAACAAATTAAACGCTAAAGAAGTGTTTTGTTTAGAATATGGAGAGTCTAGTTGCTCCAGCATTTCCCGTTCATGATATCAACAGCAAAGGGTCCTTTGGAACCAACTCTTGTTGGACAAATTATATATATGTACACCACAGTCCTCCCCAATAGAGTCACTCTTTCCCAGCTCCTGCTCCACAACACACACACACACACACACACACACACACACACACACCCCTACCCCACAAAAATTCCTCCTTTCAAATTGCACTGTCAAATTTCAGCTGTCAGGACATTAAAAATGTATTTGAGTCAGTGGTGTGCAGATAAACCAGCTCTCAAAAAGAAAAAGAAAAAGCCCGGATTTGCAGCATTCCCCAATTTCTGTGCTGTAAATACTCCCAACCACAGTCAACTGTAAGCTACCAAAAGTTTACCAACAGCCTGGCAGATTTTTTGAGTGTTAGCAGTTGGCTGATTCTAGGCGGCTCACTGCTCACCGGAGCACGCTTTCTGAGTTTCCCATAAGTCTCTGTTATCTCACTGATCCTAACAGGCAAAGAATTTAAAATGGTGAGCAGGTCTGCGGTCATTTGTGTAATGTAGGTTCCTGTTAGCGCCTTGAAGAAAGCTGGGCTTATCTGGTGGGAGACAGTAGCCCAGGCCCAGCCCTGAATTGCCAGCAAGAGAGGGCTTGGCATGGCAGCTTCCTGGCATGGCCCACTCCCCCAAAGCAAGGGCTTTCATTTAGTCTAACGTGTTCTGCAGAAACTTTCCGGGGCAAGGTTAAGGCTGTACTCTGTTCAAGCCTTTCTACTTTTGCATAAAAGGAGGGGAAGCTGTTTTTTTTTTTTCTGGGTTATATTTACACTTCCCAAATCAGAAAATGCCCTAACCAGATAGGGGACAGGTGGCAACTGGCAACCACAGCTCAACCCCCACCCCCTTTATTTTCCCATTTCTTTCTGAAACCCCATGTAGAAGAAAGTTAATGAAATGTCGGTGGGTTGTTTTATACACAGAGCTAACTATTCTTTCAACGCAGGTGGAACAAAGCAGAAAATAAAACTGGGACCAAAAACCTGACAACAGAAAACGTTCTCTGTGTACTCTGACAGCACTTTTAATCTGAGGATCTCTATATTTTCTAGAAGTTGCCTCTACTTATTGAATCAATTAGGTTCAATGTGATCTTGAATTGAAGGCATCAAAATAAAATGAAGATTGAGATTAACACTGGTTTTTGTTTATAAAAATTAGCATCTTTTCCTAGTTAATCTGCACCCTTGAAGACACGGAGTCACCACTGCAAACATGGTTGAAAATGCAAGGTTTGCATTTTTCAACCTTTTCTGGTCCAATTTCTCTACAGATTTTTTTTTTTTTTTAAATTCACATGTCAGATTCTGGAACATTGCTTGCTATATTAAAAAACCTAACAAATCTGCCAAGGATTGCCCCTCTGAATTTTCAAAGCTCTTCTGAGTGGGAGGTACTGAAGAAAGTGAGGATGAATAAGTCTGGGCTAAATGATGGTTTTTCCAGCAGGGGCCTCACCTAGGAAATGTGGAGACATTTGGGGTGTCATAATCACCATGGTACCACCTGTGATATGGGTGGCTAAATATCCTGCAATAGGAAGAGGAGTCTCACCCGAAAAGTGCCCCTCTATCCCAGATATTACTGTGTCCACTGAGAAACAGTGACCTAAAATAAAATGATGGACAGTCAGATGCAGTCCTAAATTCTCTCCTCTCACTTAGACAGTGCTCTCTACTGTCCTACACACTCTATTTGCCCTCATCTTTGAGAGAGCAGTGCCGCATTCCATTCATTCATTCAATACTCATGTATCGGATACCAGCCCACTGTGGGCTGGGGGATGCCCACGGCTGGGGATCGCACAGGGAGCAAATCAGAGCTGAGTCCTTGACCTGAGTGACATTGCTGCTATAAAGCAGGGCAAGGAGAATGCTATCTTAGAGCATGTGTCCAGGAAGACCTTTCTGTGTGGGACCTCTGCACAGAGCCCTGAGCAAAGGGAGGAGAGCGCCAGGAGGAGACATGGGGTATAGTCCAGGCCCAGGCCCAGGCCCAGCTTATAGGTGACTCATGCCGGACTACCCTGGGGCTGCCAGTTAGATTTTCATCTTTTCTTCCCTGCTAGCTCCCACTTATTGGCCTTCAATCACATTTAAACCTTCTCCTAAAAACACTACTCTATAAATACTGTCCCCTCCGACCCCCGACCCCAACCAACTCCTTGTCTTCTTCCCTTAGTTCCTGGCGCCACTGCCAGCCCACAGTTGCTGCCTCCTGTCCTGTGCTGCTCCTGGTCCCTCTCACAAGGTTGGTTTCTGCCCCAACCCTGCTGAGCTGCTTGTGGGAAGCCCGCCACCAACCCCCGAGACACCTCTTTCTCGGGCGCCATCCAGTCCCCGGCAATTCCTTTTGCCTTCACTAAAATCACTGTCCCAGGCTTCCCTGCCATGTTTGTTTCTAGAAATTTTGCCAGAATCACACAACTTACTCTTTATCTCCTTCTCTGTTCCTCCCTTAGACAGTTAAAGGTATTTACTCCCCAGAGCCCCTGTGGTCCTGCTATTTCGCTGGCTGTCCCTCCTGAGCTGATGGTGTCCCACAGCTGGAACTCACCCACGTCCCTACCGTCTGGATGGTTCCGAGGCTAGGCACCATCCCTGGGTCTCACACTAACCCCTATTCTGGGCTGTTCCCACTGCATTCAGTGGAATCACTGTGGCCCCAGTCACCGAGGTGGACACTGCACCAACACTGCACGGGGCTGCTGGGACGCCCCTCCCTGCCCCTCTTCCCCTCCTGCCGTGCCCCCTGGCCCACCTCTCCTCTGCACCAAAGGCCTCTGGCTGCTGCCTGTCCCGAGGACGAGCTATCCGATAGGCCACCTGAAGGGCTATTCCCAGATCAGCACGTTTGAGGTCTCCCTTCCCAGCAGTGCACCATTCATTCCTCAGCCGCACAGCAAGTGCAGGCCTCCTGTGCCTCTGAGCCGGAGCTGGAGCCCACCCCACTGCTGCCACCTCCGCACCTTCCTAAAGAAGGGGACAGCCGAGGGGTGACTGCGGTCCACGTGCACACCCCTCTGCCAGCACATGCTTGCCTGTGGCAAAATGACTCGTTCCTCCTTCTGTCTCCCCGGGGCCCAGGCAGGGCTCCTGCTGACCCAGTGCTTCCACCTGTGGGAACCACATGGCTTTGCCAACCAAGCTTTAACCGGGACCCTGTGGGTCTTGCCAGACTGACCACAAGTTGCTCCCTCCCCACCTTTTTTTTAAATCACCGAGGAATTGTAAGCTTTTTGTTGGGTTCAGTGAGTCACAGCTTCTCCCTAAAGCCACTTGTTTAACAGGAATGTCTGACACGGAGCATGCCAAAATGCAGACGATGAAAATGTTGGTGCGGCTGCCTGGGATAGCGGTCTATGCTGTGCCTCTCTGGGTCAGGCTTCCCAGATATGACAGCCGGGATCGGAGGAATGTCCTCACCTCACAGTGCAGGAATGGCAGAGCCACATTCCAGGGCCAACAGCTAGGAAATGACAGAGCCGGGCCTGCCTATCCACATGGCCTGCTCCTGGGCACAGCAACGCCCTGTGGCTCAGCTGCCTCATGCATGTGCACATATACACCACAGACAAACCACACATCCCATACACATACAACACACATACCCACCACACATCCCATACACACACACACACCACACACCCCATACACACATACACACTATGCATCCCCTACACATACAACACACATACACACCACACATCCCATACACATACAATGCACCACACATACACACCACACATCCCATACACACATACATACCATATCCCATACACACACACACACCACATATCCCATATACATACAACACACATACACATCACACACCACACATCCCATATACACACACACACCGCACACCACACATCCCATACACACATACACACCACATACCACACATCCCATACACACATACACACCACATACCCCATACACACATACACACTATGCATCCCCTACACATACAACACACATACACCCCACACATCCCATACACATATAACACACCACACATACACATCACACATCCCATACACACATACACACTATGCATCCCCTACACATACAGCACACGTACATACCACATCCCATACACACACACATACCACATATCCCATACACATACAACACACATACACATCACACACCACACATCCCATACACATACAACACACCACACATCCCATATACATACACACCACACATGCACACCACATAGCTCACACACATACAACGCACCACACATACACACCACACACCCCATACACACTTGCACACCACATGCCACACATCCCATACACATACACATCACATATCTCACATACATACCTACCACACATCTCATATACATATGCACACCACACATCCATACACATTACATATCCCATACACACATACACACCACACATCCCATGCAAACATACATACCATACACACCACATATACTCACCACACATCCAATGCACACATATATACCACACCCCACACATCCTGCAGAAATATACACATCACGTGCACACACACCACACATACACACCATATATCCCATACACATATATACACTATACAACACACATCCCATACACACACACCACACACTACACATTCCATGCACACACACACCACATATACACACCACATATCCCATACACATATACACCACACACCACACATCCTGCACAGTATACATACACACCACATATCATATACACATATACACACTATACACCACACATCCCATACACATATACAGACCACACACACACATACTACACATCTGACATGTATATACACACTACACATACACACCACACATCCCATACACATATACACAACGCACATATACACTAAACATCCCATTTATATGCACACATCACACACATACACATCCCATATACATATACACAACATAAAGATATACACCTCACATACATATACACACAGCACACACATGCATGCACACACAAACATACACATGCACACCACATACAACTACATGCATAAACACACATGTACATACACAGATACAAACATGCACATGCCACACACAAACACACATATACATATATCATACACCACATATACCCCCCACATATATACAGACACTTGCACCCACAAGACACATTTACCATATGCACATATACACAAACACACACACATCAATTTCAGTTTTCCAAGAAAAGTGATTAAACTTCTGCTGTCTGATCTCACCGGTCTATTCCAAAACCTAGTATAAGATGGTATCTGATACAGCACAAAAGTCACTTACTTTAATCTAAAATCAAAGCTGTCATGAGGTTCTGTGGAAGACATCATGGTCCCTAAACATTCTGAACTTTTTGACAAATTAGCAGTCATAAAAAACCTACCCAAAAGGCAATCTAGAAATGAACCTATTGCATGATAGACTCTCTTATCAAACACGGAAAAGCTTAGAGGTGGGCAGATTATTTTGTGATGCTATATCTCATGTTTGGGAAATTTGAAAAAGGCAAGGTTTTCCAACTGGCATTTTCTGGTTTGGATATGTTCATGCTGACAATACCCGCTGTCTTCACAAGCCATTCCAAGATAGGGGTAGTAAATTGCAAAATGAGTAACACAGAATTTTCAAACTTTGTTCTTTGGACCACTGAATAATAATTCAACTATTAAAGGGGAAAGGAAGAAAAAAGCAAGGTGATCAAGAATCCAAACAATATGCTTTCAGTTATTCCTTAAGGAAGAAGAAAAAAGAAAACTTGAAAACCAATACTCCAGCCACTTGAAGCTCGGCAAATAGTTCTCGGCTGGAGACTTCTCTCACATTTGAACAGGCTTGAGCTCAGCTGCAGCTAATGCTCAGATGCTGCTAGATAATATTTCTCCCCAGCTAAAATGGGGTTTATCGGTTCAGAAGAGATGCATTCCGCAGATAAAAACGACTTCCTCTAGCTGCTGATTAGATAAGCAGGCTCCGCATCCGTGCTCAGAAGCCTGCTGCCCAATCTCCAATTAGACCAGAGCAGCTGCTTTCTTTCCATGGTGAAAGCTGTCCCCAGCACTGCTCCTTCCCTCCCAGGCTGCAGAGGACTGTTACCACCATTTGTCTACCCCACAGTACCCTGCCGGTCTTCTGCCTGACACTCTAAAATGAAGGGGAGATTTGGCAACAGAATAGCCAATTAAAAATATAGTAATCCTCTTACAATTCCCACTGCAGTCCTAGAACTCATGGCTGAGTAAAGAAATTTTTACTTTGATTGAATGAATTATAAAAAAAAAAAGATTTATGCTTTTACACACTCAATCATTTGTTCTGTTGTCCAGGAGAAAATATCGAGATTTTTTTTCTACTTTTTTTTTTTTTTTTCAGTTGTGCTAGGGTAAATCAAATACTGTTCAAACCATTCAACGTGAAGAACCTAAGTTGTACTGATTTAGTTTCTTTCAGGACGCCTAGAGCCTGTGCCTCTGAACACCACACGGTGAGATGCAAGCTGAAATAAACCGCTCATCAAATCATGGCGATCTCCTAACAACTTGAGGAGCTGGCTGCTCCAGTGTACAGAGCCAAAGAAGCACATTCTAGAATGTACCGGGGCAACTGGAAATATACCTTATCTCCTTATATTCAAACTCACGTTTCCTCCCACCTGAATAACTACTGCCTGAGCTTGTCCCAATTATCAACCAGATAGCAAGTCATTTAGTAGGCCCTGTCCCAGGCCCATACGGGCCTCCATCCTTCCGCCTTGCACGGATTCAACCAACCCATCTCTGCTTACGTCAATCGTGGTCCCAATTCAGTTCTACAGCACCCCTGTGCTTCTGCCCTGCATTTTCTTCCGTTTTACTCTAATCCTTAAACTCGCCTGTCTTCTTTCTCCGGGGTGGCCATCCTGTTTTCTAACCTGGAATCTTTTTTCTCTGTCCTCTGGTCTTTTGTTCCTCTGCTCCACGCACCCAGATGCCTCCCCTGCTGTCTGAATTCATGGGGGAGGAATGCCCTTACTCAACCTCCAGACCTGTGTGCTCGTCAATAGAATCCTAGTGGCTGAGGACCCTTGGTTAATTTAGGACATGGAAATGTGTACAAGGGAGAAGTCGGTAACTGGCAAAAAGGGATGTATAGAGAAGGAGGAAAAAAATGGAGGTATTACTGAATAAGGGAAGAAAATAACTGAGCTGTTACTTTTCTCATCCAAAACGCTTATCTGCTCTCTAGACTCCAACTCTGACATAATTCCTAAATGAAAAACTTTTAAGAGCCCCTGCTCAAGAGTTTTCAGAATAAGTCTGAATTCGTGTTTCTACTTTTCTAGTATGTGTGCCATGGCTGACTGAGTAAATTTGGGGTTGCCTGAAGAGGACACTGAGTGCATGCTCAGCTTGAAACAGTTTCAGACACAACCACTTCAGAGAGGTGAGAGTTCTCTAGTTTTTAAAAAGACCACTTCAGAAGAACAAGCTAGAGTCTCATTAAATAGACCATTCTGATGACTAAATCTCCCCTTGCCGAAAGGAGAGCCAAGACTACATCTCTCCTTTAAGTCCAACTTAAATTCTTCAAGCAGCACTTTAAATCCTTTGTTTCAAAGCCAACTCATGGCTGTAGGGCGGCTCTCCCTTCTGGCTCTGTCTCCTTCTCCCCAAACTTATACACAAACCTAGAATGTTCCTTCCACATTGAATGAAGCAATGAGGTGTGAAACCATTACTTGCTTATTCTGGGAGTGACTCACCAATCAGTATAACCTCGCACCCTCAACACAGGGGACTGATTTCCACCATTCCCCTCAATTTGTATATTATTAATATGGTCGGTTATCCTTGAGATTAGATTTGTCTAAAACTGAAGGATGTCAGTGGTCATAACAGCTCACAGCTTTCCAAAAGCGTTCCTTGTCTCTTTCTAAAGCCGACACCCTTGTAATCTATTATTAGCAAATAACTTTCCACCTTTTTTTTTTTCATCTTTTAGCCTCTCACCATTTCTCCTTGAAATTTCAACAGTGACAGCTGGCTCGACTTGAACTTGGTCAGGGGGTGCTAGCCAGCACCCTTACTCTGTCCTTTGGTCTTGCCCTATTCTAACGAGTTCCTCCTTTCTCTTCTGGCTGTTTTCAGTTTGCTTATTCTTTGGACCATTTTTTTTTTTAAAGTAAGAAATCCGTTTTCTAACCTTGGTGTTACAAGGTCATCTATTCTCTCCCTTTTCCCAGCTGAAGCTCCAATATGTTACTTCACCCTTATAAATCTTTGAAATTTGTCTTGCACAAGTTGCACGTCTTTTCCTGTATTTTTTACTTTGTGTCTTTGCTACTCTGTCTTCAACAAAGTATGTCTACATATCTTCCGTCTAACCATCAGCCCATTCTGTGACATGGGTTCAGTTGCTATTGCCACCTTCAAAAGAGGAAACTGAGGCTCAGAGAAGAAAAGCCTTGCCAGAAGCTCCAGGCCAGGAAGGAGGGGCCTGGACCTGTCCCTTCTGAGGTGTGCCTTACCCACACGGCACTCTCCGACCCCGCTGCTCACCCTGCACTTAGGCAACTCCACTTCCTCCTGCCGGCCCAATGGCTTCTGTCCCCGCAGAGGGCTGTCTCCTCATTTCCTCCTGTGCACTCTTTACAGTCCTTTGCTCCGATGACTTATTCCCAGGGAATAATTTGACGAAATACGGTATCCAGTTTATTTCCTTTATCCACAAACTTCCCTACCTTTTTATATTGTTTCCTAATGTTCTCTACATACTTGATTTATTTAATGCTATACACTACAAATTAATGAACAGCCTGTCACCACATACAAAAGCGGGCTGGTTTCCTTCTAGAACCATCGAGGGTGGTCTCTAACTCAGCTCTGTGAAGAGCCCTCTCTTCCCTCCATGTCTCCCGGGCACTTGGGTCTTGTGAGATCCTCTCCCTCCCTCACTTCCTCTTCTCAAGCCTGTCCTTTGTGTGGTGCCAGGTTTGTCGTGCAGGCCTTCGTATGTTTTGCTTTCTTTGCAGTAACTCATCAATCCTATAGCCTCCATCTCCACTGAGAAGCATTCATTCTCCCATTCTCCTAAATCATCTCAGTGCCCACGTCACATGGCTGTCCCCGCCCATCCACAGGGCTGCATCAACTGCTATTTACAAGCCAAGCAAAGAGGTTTTCCAGGGCTTTTTAATTTCACAATTCTTAAGTCATATTTTCTCAACTTCATCCTGAAGAAAAAGTAGACTGAAATCATGTCAAACATGATAAAGGGCAGGGACAGGGCCTATGGGCAATGACAAACCTGCCCCTGACTCCAAGGTGATGCCTGTGCTGGGTACAGCTAGGACCGAGGGCAGGATTCCGAACCAAGAGACACAGCTCTGGGAACCTGTCAGTAATGCCAACCAGGTGCTGGGTGATCTCCCACCGAGGAAAACCTACCAATAATGTGAAGTCCATAAGGGACAGGATACTGACACTGTTTTGAAGGCATGTGTGCTAGTCTTCATTCTCCAGGAATCAGCCTGACTTTCAGTTCTCTAAAGGATGCCCCTAGCCACAATGGCTCACAGCCTCTAAGGGCAGCTGCAGGGATTCCAGGGAGAATCCATCTCTTTCTCCACAGTGGCCTGAGCCAGCGTCCTCAGTCTGACATCCAGGCTCTCATTTGCATGGTTAATAGGTCATTTCTTCTGGCTCAGTCCTTGAGCCTCTCTGTATTTTCAGGCAGGGTGTGAGCATCTGTTTGTTCCTATGTTAAGCAGGGAGAACAGTACCCTTGGCGCTGGGTGCTTCAGGAACTAAACAAGTCAGGTAACATCACCCTCCAAATGGCTATTCCTGCACCACTTTTGCAAACTTTTATCATATCTATGTATTACTAGTGACTTAATGTTTTCATTTCATTTGATTTTTTAACTTACATAAACATGTTTTGAAAGGAACACTTATAGCGGTACAGTGTATGGTAAAACCAGTATCACTTGCAATACACAGAAGATAATCTCAAAAATGAAAACCTAAGTTGAAATCAAACATGATCATTTGCATCCCAACTTTGGAAAACCCTGAAATGATACATGTATCTTTCTTGGGTAGAATAGAGCGGATGAGCCATAAGTTCATTTCTCTTCCCCTCTGCTTTCCCGCTTATAATAGCCATGTTCCTATAAGGTAAAATAATTCATAAATGTACTTGTTTTCTGGATTCATCTATACCAAATGGCTTTAGCCACCATCATTATCTGTTTGTGTCATTAACTGTATTGCTGAGTAATAAAAAAAAAGAACCATTATACCTAGTCTACTTGATTTCTAATACACATAAAAAATATATAAAGCATGTTTCCTATAAATGTAGATAAAATTCTCAGTTACTGCAATTTCCCATTATTGCATGAGGATGTCCTCTAGGAAGACAGTAAGGTGATTCGCATAAGCCTGAGAATTTTATGTGCGTGTTCCCTCGTTGGCTATGGGGGCTTATGTAGCTGACCCACATTGATCTAGTGTACCTCATTTTACCTGTATGTCCTTCATGATATTCTTTTGTGTCAATAGGTGGCTCTCAGTATCATAGCTTTTTCTCTTTTGAAAGAAGAAAACAGGTATTCCAAGGAAGTGTTGACTCATTAGCTCATGAGAACATGGTATAACTGAATTTCTGACTAGCCTTTGAGTCAGAAATTCGGTTCAGTTCTGACTCTGTCATTTGACCTTGGTTAATTAACTTCTTTCAGTCTTTTGATTTCTTGAAATAAAGAGGGTGGGTGAAGTGTTCCAAACACAAACTATTGCATGTGTAAGTTAGCCAGTGGAGTTGCAGATGGTTCCATACATACTTTTTTATGGAAAAGGTATGTAAATCTGTGCTAACTTAGATTTTTTTCTAACATTTAAAAATTACCATTTATGAAACTTTCTATTTTCAGTTAAATCTGAAATTTAAGAAGTAGGGATTAGAGGGATAACACAAAATGGCCAGATGTGGCTTCTTCTAAGCCCAAACACTGAAGCACTGTTGCCAAAACACAATCCATAACATTTGATATTCCTGAAAGGGTAGTGAGGACAGGGGACAGTAATAGAGACGCATCCCTGGGGAAGATTGCTCCTCAACTCGGACATTTTATGGGGTATATGTGGCTCTCATGGTCATGCTGGCCTGTGAGTGTCCATCCTCCCACATCCCAGAGGACCCGCATCCTGCTGATCTCTGTGCCATATTTCTCTAATGTGCCAGCTGAGGGAACACAATGGATAAAATGACTTGCATCCAAATACAAAGAGATAGAAGTTTCACAGGCATGGAGGCGTCCGGTGGGTGACCCACTTACCCACAACTCTGTCACTCTTGGAGCTTTGCTGTCCTCCCGAGGTGGTGGAGAGGTCCTCGGGGATCGGCATGGGCTCATCGCCCTCATCTGGAGTATCACTTACAGGGGGGCTTTCCTTCCCTGAGGATAAAGAAGGAGCTTGAGTCTTGGGAGGTCACTGTCAAGGTGCCTGGGCTTCCCCTTGGCTTGGCCTGAGACGCTGGCATGAGGTAGCAGGTACTCGGTGGAGCCAGTGCTTTGTCTGCTGAGATATAAATACCTTTTTCTTTTCGTAAAAAAGGTCACTGCTCCCCACACAAAACAAATGAGAGAACCCAGATGTGCTAAAGGGAAGAAATACAATCACCTGTAATCCCAGACACTGCCACTCATAAGATCACCTCTATATACTACAAGTAATATGAGATGACATATTTTCTTTTACAAAATAAACTAGATTTTAGACATTCTCAGAAACGTATTTCCATGCTAGAGGCCATATTTCTATAGTTTGATTTATAACAGGTACACTAGGATTTATTTAAATTCTTTTCCTATTTTTGAGCTCATATTGTGTTGTCTTTTTTTTTATGGTTAAACAACACTGTAATGAACATCCTAATAGCTAATCTTTGCACATATCCCTAACAATCACCACAGTATAAATAGCTAGATGTTTTCTTACTGCATCAAAAGGCATCTATATTTTTAAGGTTCTCCCTATCTTTTGTCAACTTTCCCCCCGTAAGCTTGTTCCAATTTACCCCCCAACCCCAACTACCCCAGTGAGCTTGTTGCACCACACCCTCCTGTCAATTTGTGTTTGACGACACCACAGTAGGTACGCTGCTTAGAGCCATACATTCTGCTATCTTCTCACTTTCTTTGCAAGTGCCGGGGAATATCTCACCAGCTGCTTAGTTAGACTTAACTTGATGGGGAGAAGAAGACTGGACAGGGAATAGAAGGGAACCCCATGCCTATTGGGAAAATATCCCCTCTGCATGCAAAGGGAGTCAGCCAACACAAATTCTTTTCTTTGAAATAGGAAAATAAAATACAATCCACATAAATACAAAAATTGCTTATACTATACAAAGTAGGATTTAGAAAATGAAATTGGGTTTTACAGAATACCTATACTTATTTTTGACTGGATTAGAATTAAATTTGACCAGAGGCTCTGGCAATGTGGAATCACTCCTACTCTGAGGAATCCAACCTTCCTTGGGAAGCCATGACTAGTAGGAAATGCTTTTTTTTTTTTTTTTTTTTTTTTTTTTTTGGAGGGAAAGCAGCAACAACCAAATGTTTATAACCGTACAGCCCGAAACTGCAATTGAGGTGATAAA
>CAUYQU010021288.1:0-49182 GCA_963574635.1 Cheracebus regulus
TTTAGGCAACCCCAATTTAGACTTAGTTTCTGAATGATGGCTGGAAATTGAAACCTGATTTCCTAAAAGCTCAATGTTATAAACTGGAGCACTAATACCAAAAGTAATCATGAAAATACATTAAAATGTAAAGAAGTACTTAAAAATATTTGTAAAGGATCTCTTTAATAAAGTAACTACATTAGATGAAATGCAAATGCAAATGCAAACAAAAAAAGAAGCATACAGTTTGCATTTCTCATCACCTCCCAGCCCTGTGTTGTGTAAATTCTATTCTGAACAGCAACCAGGAAAAACGAAGCTCCTTTTATCCCACCTAGCCTCCATTCCTGGGGTAAAACATACCCTGGGCACAGCAGGCTGAGAACACTGGGGCCCTGAATGCCCCACCTCAAACTCCCTGTTGAGAGATTCCATACCTAGAGCAAGCTGAGAACCAAGAGTTATCCACCCTCTCCCCTGCTCAAAGAGCCAGACGTGTTATTCTGGGAGAAGAGGGATGCTGTCCCATCCCATCCTATTCTGCCCTCCTCCCCATTTCAATGGCATAAAAGTTCAAGTTCTGCCTGGTAGCTGTGGCTGACTATAAAGAAGAAACTCTGCAGCTGGAGAGAGGAGTGAGGAGGAAAGGGGTGGTGATGACTTTATTTGGAATGAAATGTAGAAAATTCCTTTCTTAGGGGTGTTGACAAGAGATCTTGATGGAGTGCAAATGAGAGAGTGCTGGTAGTTCTTTGACACTAGCAGCAACAAATGACAGAGCAAAGCAGCCAGAAGTTCAACAGAGAAAACCAGAGAAAGAGACAGCCAAGAAGAACCTTCCTGGAGTCACAGTAAATCCTGGGAGTTGGACATGTTAACTAACTGACTGTAGTAATCATTTTACAACATATATGTGTATCGAAACATCATGTATACACCTTATGTATATTATTTTTTAAAAGGAAGGAAAAAAGCTTAAAAAACAAAGTGATTATTCATTTCAGTAGCTCCCTTTGATTCATCTGAATACAGCCTACCAAATCCTCCACTGTGCATATGTATCTATATCTATATATCTATATCTATATTTCAGCACTGAAAGAATGCTTTATCACCAGTCTTTGATGGTTATTAATAGGTTGCTGAGCTAACTTGGCATTTCATCTATTTCTTCTTATATGAAAGAAAGGTAACATTTTATTGTTATTGATCTGCTTAAGTAACTGCTGCACTTAAAGTTTCTTTTGTTTATAGGTTTCGAATTTTGTGAATTTATCTGTTTATCCATTAAGCATATTTGGAACAGGTTAAAAAAATAAAATTAAAAAAGCCCTGGGAGTTGGGAAAGCTATGCACATATCCTAAGCTGCGTTCACTCATGGGCAAACAAGGGAAGGGAATGAATGAGGCAGACTTGAAAGCATTCCCCAAGCCACACACAGATCTATCAACATAGGGAGGAAGCTTCACTGGCAAAAGTGGTTTAAACACAACCTCTCACCAAACACTGGCTGAAAAAAAGCTATTCTTATCCAGGAGCAACTCCTAGGAAGCCAGGCTTAAAATAAAATAATGTGCTTTCCTGGTTGTCTGAAGGCTGTGCAAACCCAAGGCTGCCCTTCTCAGGAACAATCAGAGAAGTATCTTCCCAGCTGCTAGTCCCTGGCCTAAAATGTGGGTCAAAAAAGTAAATACCCTGAATTATAAAAGTAGCTTGCAAGCCATACATATATCTAACAGTAAAGGTTAAACCTAACTGATCAAGGGGCTTAAGCGGAACATCTGATCAGTAAGTGGCTTATGCTAACCCAGGAGTGACCCCCTCAGTAGCCAAGACAAATGATAAAAACCAAGGAAAAAAGATCTGAGCAAAGACATCAGAGGCTGCACAAGGCAGAGAAAACAGATTTCAGAGTGTGTTCACTAAGTAACTAAACAAATAAATGAGCAACAAAAATACTATGCAGCCATAAAAAATGATGAGTACATGTCCTTTACAGGGACATGGATGAAACTGGAGACCATCATTCTCAGCAAACTGAAACAAGAACAGAAAACCAAACACCACATGCTCTCACTTATAAGTGGGTGTTGAATAACGAGAACACATGGACACAGGGAGGGGAATGTCACACACTGGGGTCTGTTGGGGGTGGGGGGCTAGGGGAGGGATAGCATGGGAGTGTGGGGCTAGGGGAAGGATAGCATCAGGAGAAATACCTAATGTAGATGATGGGGTGATAGATGCAGCAAACCACCATGGCATGTGTATGCCTATGTAACAAACCTGCATGTTCTGCATGTGTACCCCAGGATGTAAAGTATAATAATAAAAAAAACTAATTGCAAAAAAAAAAAAATCAACTTCTAGAGGGCAGATAATTAGCAAACAGTAGATATTATTATTATTTCATATCATTTTTGCAGTATCTATACATTTTTTTTCTTAGGATAAGGTCTCACTCTGTCACCCAGGCTGGAGTGCAGTGGTGCAATCTTGGCTCACTGCTACCTCTACCTCCCAGGCTCAAGTCATCCTCCCACCTCAGCCTCCCGAGTAGCTGGGACTACAGGCACATACCACCATGCCCAGCTAATTTTTGTATTTTTGTAGAGAAAGGATTTTGCCATGTTGCCCGGGCTGGTCTTGAACTCGTGAGCTCAAGTGATTGGTCCGCCTCGGCCTCCCAAAGTGCTGGGATTACATGCATGAGCCACAGTGCCTGGCTGAAAGTCCAGTTTTTCAGAAAAAATTATGAGACACACAAAGAAACAGGAAAATCTGGTGGATACACTGAAAAAAGAGCAACCAGCAGCAACCTAGCCCACAAAGATTTCAAAGCAATGATTATAAACACAAAGCCCCCAACTTACAATGGTTTGTGTGTGTTTTTTTTTACTTTATGATAGTGCTTTTAGCTGTGTACATTAATGGTGAATACCCATGCAACCATTCTGTTTTGTACTTGTAGTATAGTATTCAACAAATTTCATAAGATATTTGACATTTCATTATAAAACAGGCTTTGTGATAGATGATACTGTCAAACTATAGGCTAATGTAAAATCCCGCACTTAAAGGTAGGCTATATTATTCTGTGATGTTTGGTAGATTAGGTGAATTAAATGCATTTTTGACTTACAATATTTTTAACTTATGATGAGGTTTATTAGGATATTACCACGTCTTAAATCCAGGAGCATCGTATGTTCAAAGAACTAAAGAAAATAGTATCTAATTAAGAGTGGGTATGATGACAATCTCTCTCATGAAATAAAGAATATGAATTAAAAAAAGAGAAACAAATGGGAATTCTGCAGTTGAAAGTATAATAAAAATTTTAAAATTACTATAGGGCTCAACAGTAGATCTGAGCTTACAAAAGCAAGAAACACCACACTTGAAGATATATCAAGATGCCATTTGAGGAAGAGAAAGAAAATAAAGAAAAATGAACAGAAGGCTGGGTGCAAGGGCTCACTCCTGTAATCCCAGCACTTTGGGAAGCTGAGGTGGGTGGATTACCTGAGGTTAGGAGTTTGAGACCTGCCTGGCCAACATGGTGAAACCCCATCTCTACAAAAAATACAAAAAAATTAGCTGGGCATGGTGGCAGGCAACTGTGATCCCAGCTACTTGGGAGGCTGAGGCAGGAGAATCACTTGAACCCGGGAAGTGGAGGTTGCAGAGCCAAGTTCCTGCCATTGCACTCTGGCCTGGCAACAAGAATGAAACTCTGTCTCAAAAAGAAAAAAGAGATAAAAATGAACAGAGCCTGAGAGCAGTATGGGATACCATTAAATATACTGACATATGTGTAATGGGAGTAACCAAGATCAAGATAGCAGAGGAAAAAGCAAAAAATTCAGGAGAAATAATGGCTAAAAACGTGCCCAGTTTGGCCAGGCATGGTGGCTCATGCCTGTAATCCCAGAACTCTGAGAGGCTGAGGCAGGCAGATCATGAAGTCAGGAGTTTGAGACCAGCCTGGCCAGTATGGTGAAATCCCCTTTGTATTAAAAATACAAAAATTAGCCAGGCGTGGTTACGAGCACCTGTAGTCCCAGTTACTTGGGAAGCTGAGGCAGAAGAATCACTTGAACCTGGGAGGCGGAACTTGTAGTGAGCCAAGATTGCGCCACTGCACTCCAGCCTGGGTGACAAGACTCCATCTCAAAAAACAAAACAAAATAAACCCCTCAAAAACCCCCAACTTGCCCAATTTGATGAAAAACATAATTTACACATCCACAAAGTTCAACGAACTCCAAATAGGATAAATGCAAAGAGATCCACACATGGATTCATCATAGGAAAAATGCCAAAAGCCAAGGATAAAAAAAAAATCATGAAAGTAGTAAACGAAAAGTAGTTCATTACATACAAAGAAAATCCAATAAAATTAATGATTACTCTTATCATTATCTGGCTCACAATGGAGGCCAGAAGGTAGTGGGATGACATGGTAAAAGTGTTGAAAGTAAAAAAACTATCAAACAAGAATCTTACATTGCTCACTGTAGCCTCAAACTCCGGGACTCAAAATCTTCTTGCTTCAGCCTCCCAAAATGTTGGGTTTACAGGCATGAGTCACCCAAGAGAATTTGTTGCTATCAGACCTGCCTACTAAAGGAAGTTCATCAAGCTGAAAGCAAAATGACACTACAGGGTAATTTGAATTTATGTGAAAAAACAAAGAGTGCCAGTAAAGGTAATTTGTAGGTAGTAATAAAAGTATAATTATATATTTACTTATCCCTTCTCAACTGATTTAAAAAGCAAATACCTAAAACAATATATATGTTACTGTATTGTTGGGTCAGTAACATAGAAATGTAATATATTTGACAATAAGCACAAAAAAAGTGAGTGAAAGAGAAGCTGTATTTGAGTATAGGAATGATACCAGATGGCAATTTGAATCCACAGGAAGAAATGAAGAGAACCAGAAAAATGGTAAATAGGAAGAGTAATATAACAAACTCTATAAATACATACTTGCTTTCCTTTCTTTTCTCAGTGCCTATCAAAGATTATCTCAAGTATAATTATAACAATTTATTACTGGGTTTCTAATATATATAGATGGACTATGTATAACAAGAATAGCCAAAAAAGGGAGGAAGGAAATGGATTTATATAAAGTTTCTGTATTTCCTTAGAATAAATCAGGATAAATTTTAGGTAAATTTTGTTTTGTTGAGGCGGAGTCTCACTTTATCACCCAGGCTGGAGCACAGTGGCACGATATTGGTTCACTGCAAACTCTGCCACCTGGGGTGCAAGCAGTTCTCCTACTTCAGCCTCTCAAGTAACTCGGATTACAGGCATGTGCCACCATGCTCGGCTAATTTTTGTATAGTTAGCAGAGATGGAGTTTCATCACGTTGGCCAGGCTGGTCTTGAACTCCTTACCTCAAGTGATCTGCCCACCTCGGCCTCCCAAAGTGCTGGGATTACAGTTGTGAGCCACTGTGCCCCACCAGTAAATTTTGATAAGATGTATATTGTAAGGCCTGGAAAAACCACTAGGAAAATAACTAAAAAAAATACAATTAAAGATTCATTAAAGGAATTAGTATATTCACTAGAAAACATATGTTTAATATAAAAGAAGGCAGTAAAGGAGAAAGAATAATTAAAAAAAAAACCCCAGGAGACATATATTAAAAAACAAAGTACAGTAGTAGAGAATGTCAGATTGAATTTAAAAACACATGATCCAATTTGCTGTCTACGTGATACACACTTTAGATTCAAAGATACAAAGGCAGAAAGTAAAAGGATGGAAAAAAAGGTGTACCATGCAAACAGTAATCAAAATAAAGCTGGAGTGATTATACTAATATGACACAAAATTGTCTAGAGACAGAGAATGACACTTTAGAACAAGATTCAACTGGTCAGGAAGACCTAACAATTAAAAATGTATATACAGGCTGGGTATGGTGGCTCATGCCTGTAATCCCAGCACTTTGAGAGGTCGAGGTGGGCGGATCACCTGAGGTCAGGAGTTTGAGACCAGCCTGGCCAACATGGTGAAACCCTGTCTCTACTAAAAATACAAAATTAGCTGAACATGGTGGTGCATGCCTATAGTCGCAGCTACGCGGGAGGCTGGAGAATCAATGGAATGTGGGAGGTGGAGGTTGCAGTGAGCCGAGATTGTACCACTGCACTCCAGCCAGGGCAAAAGAGCGAGACTATCTCAAAAAAAAAAAAAATTATATACACCTAACAAGAAAGTCCCAAAATACACGAAGCAAAAACTGAACTGAAGGGACAAATAGACAATTCAATAGTAATATCTGGGCACTTCAATATCCCACTTTCAATAATGAATAGGAGGACAATTAAGCAAAAGATTAACAAGAACATGGAAGACTTGAAAAGTAGTATAAACAAAACTATAAGCTAACTAGATGGAACAGATCTATGGAACAAAAACTCCAACCAAAAACAGAATGGCAACACATTTTCTCAAATATACATGGAACGTTGTCTAAGACCATATGTTGGTCCACAAAACAAGCCTCAATAAACTTAAAAGGATTAAAATAATACAATACATGATCTCTAACCACATGAAATGAAGAAATCAGTAACAGAAGGAAAATCTGGAAATTCACAAATATGTAAAAATTAAACAAAATACTCCTGAATAATCAATAGGTTAAAGAATAAATAAGTGAAATGAAAAGAATGCTCTGAGATGAGTAAAAATAGAAATGCAACATTCCAAAACTTACAAGATACAGCTAAGGTAATGTTCAGAGGAAAATGTATAAGCTGTAAATGCCTATACTGAAAAAGTTTTCAAACCACTCCCACTAATATTCAACACTTGTCTTTGTCTATCATATTACCCCATTTCAGTGCCTGAAACTCTCTTGTTGGCCTATTTGTTTTTTTTCGAGACAGCGTCTAGCTGTTTTGCCCAGCTGCTCTCAAACTCCTGCCCTCAAACAATCTTCCTACCCCAGCCTCTAGAGTAGCTGGGATTCCAGGTGGGAACCAATGAGCCTGGCCAACTGCCTGCATTGTGCCCCTGGCATTAGAGTATAAGCTTTACAACAGTAGCTGACCAGAGTAGGGGCTTAATAAATATTTTCTGATCAATATGATATCAACATCTTTACTTAGAACTATCACTTATAGTCATACAAGTATTAACTGTCTCTCAAAAATTCTATTTATTTAGAATATTGTTATATTAAAATTGATAAGAGATAGGCTCAGCTAAAAATAGGTTCTTGGTACATTAAAAAAAAAAAAAGAGAGAGAGAGACAGGCAACACTCCCACTAATAATCAGCACCTGTTTCTGTCTTATCATATTACCACATTTCAGTGCCTGAAACTCTCTTGGTTTGTCTACCTGTTTTTTTTTTTTTAGAGACAGAGTCTCGATATGTTGCCCAGGCTGCTCTCAAACTCCTCCTGCCCTCAAACAATCCTCCCACCTCAGCCTCCGGAGTAGCTGTGATTCCAGGTGGGAACCACTGAGCCTGGCCATCTTCATGTTGGTTTATGCTGTGCCCCGCCTGCATTAGAGCATAAGGTTTACAACAGTAGCTGACCATACTAGGGGCTTAATAAATATTTTCTGATCAACAGGACATCAACATCTTTACTTAGAACTATCACTTATATTCATATAAGTACTGTTTCTCAAAATTCTATTTACTTAGAATATTTTTTTTTTAAATAATTGACTGAGACATGCAGGATCATAATCACAGCTCACTACAGCCTGGGCTCAAGTGATAATCACTTCTGGGCTCAACTGATCTCCCACCTCAGCCTCCCAAGTAGCTGGAACTACAGGTGTATACCACCACACCTCGCTAATTTTAATTTTTTTTTTTTTTTTTAACAGAGATTGGGGTCTTGCTTTGTTGCTAGGGCTGGTCTTGAACTCCTGGACTCAAGCAGTCCTCCTGCCTCAGCCTCCTAAAGTGTTGAATTACAGGCATGAACCACTGCGCCCGGCTAGAATTATTATAAGATACTCTGTCTCATCAGTTTATAAAACTTAGGATTCATTATAGTATTATACTCTAGAAAAGTTTTTTTTTTGTGGGAGGAGGAACAGAGTCTCACTCTGTCCCCCGGGCTGGAGTGCAGTAGCTCAATCTCGGCTCACTGCACCCTCTGCCTGCCAGGTCCAAGCAATTATTCTGCCTCAGCCTCCCGAGTAACTGGGACTACAGGTGCACATCACCATGCCCGGCTAATTTTTTTGTATTTTTGGTAGAGACGGGGTTTCACCATGTTGGCTAGGCTGGTCTCGAACTCCTGACCTCAGGTGATCCACCCAGTGCTGGGATTAGAGGTGTGAGCC
Source organism: Cheracebus regulus (assembly GCA_963574635.1). Taxonomy (NCBI): domain Eukaryota; kingdom Metazoa; phylum Chordata; class Mammalia; order Primates; family Pitheciidae; genus Cheracebus; species Cheracebus regulus. Next base: position 8,327 of record CAUYQU010021288.1, read on the forward strand.
ACTGTGCCCAGCCTAGAAAAGTTTTCTAGTTTGGTTTTAAATAAAACTTATCCCAACAAGATTTTCTTTTGAAATTACATACACATTTCTTTAAATTGTTACCAATAATCAAAAAAAGCAAATACAAAAAAAAAAATCTTTTGAAACAAGTCAAATAAAATAGAATATAAAACTAAAACAACAAAATAAGAAAAAAAACTCAAAAAACTAAAAAAAAAAAATCTAAAATAAAATATAAAAGGAAAGAAGGAAGAGTTACACAAAGGCTAAACCAATGTTCATACATCTTTGAACTGCATAATAAGAAAACATTTCTACCTGCTTAATTCATATTGCAGATTCTAAGGTACTAAAAGATAAGCAGTGAAACAACTACTATATAAATGCTTGAAGGAAAATTCTAATTCCTTAAAACAAACTGTCAGAGCCTAAATTATCAAAAGTAATGATATCTGAATGATTAAAATTTTTTCAAAAAATAAACATTAAAATCACAACAGTATCATTATAAAAACCATTTCTCTTGTAATGTGCAACTTACACCGTCTTTTTGTCCTGTCGAAGAAGTTTGGAAGAAAATTCACTTAGTACTTCAAGAAAAGCCAGATTAGGAGGTGGATACTCTTGTCCTTTCTGATTTTGGTATTTAAATGCAAACTCTATGCCATCCCTGAAGTAAAAGAAAATATCAACTTATTTTTCCAGATAGTGTAGTTCTCTCAATTGGCTAACATTACATAAATATTTGTGAAGGTAGTAAAATCATCATAAAAGGTAGTAAAATCTGACAAATTCAAATAATAAACTAATGTGAATATATAGGGCATATTTGTGTATATTTATAGTATGAAACTGTAAACTGGGAAAAATATACAAAAAATAGCTACAGAGTAACAAAGGTTAAATTTCTTATTTATTTTTGAGACAAGGTCTCACTATGTCATCCAGGTTGGAGTGCAGTGGCGCGATTATGGCTCACTTCCTTAACTTCCTGGGCTCAGGTGATTCTCCCACCTCAGCCTCCCAAGTAACTGTGACTACATGTGTGTGTCACCAGACCTGGGTAATTTTTGCATTTTTTGTAGAGATGGGGTTTCGCCCTGTCACCCAGGCTAGTCTCAAACTCCTGGGCTCAAGCAATTTGCCTCCCTTGGCCTTCCAAAGTACTGGGATTACCAGCATGAGCCACTGCGCCTGGCCCCTATGTGTAGTTTTTTAGAGGTAACAAGATACCCTGGAAAGATAATTATTAATAGATTGCCAGAATATTTGCTTCTTGGAGCTGGTAATGGTACCAAGCTGTGTGAGTTTACTAAAGGTTTTGTTACTTCTGTTTTCACAATAATGAACCCCAAATTAGTTTTGTATAGTCTTTACAAAAAATTCTATAATAATTATTTTTTCAGAGACAGGTCTCCGTTGTCCAGGCTGGAGAGCAGTAGGACAATCATAGCTCACTATAACCACAAATTCCCAGTCTCAAGTGATCCTCCTGGTTCAGCCTCCAAAGTAGGTAGGGCTATAGGCACATGCCACTATGCCTGGTTCACATTTAAATTTTTTTGTAGAGACAGAGTCTTACTATATTGCCCAGGCTAGTCTTGAATTCCTGGCCCCAAATGATCCTCCTGCTTTGGGCTCCCAAAGTTCTGGGATTACAGGCACAAGCCACAGTACCCAGACTGTATAGTCTCTCAAAACCCATGCCTCCCACCACTGCTTTCTTACTGACAAACCAGACAATAATGTTATCAAATTTTGCTTTCTATACTTTATAAGATGAACAAATAGGTAGTTTAAGTAAGTTTTTTCCAATTAAAAATGTCCTCCCAGTTTAGAATCTCTAAACTAGATAATCTCCAAAGTTCTTGTAACTTAAAATTCTACCAATTGTTACTTTAAAAATGGGTCAAATAATAGTTATTTCATTAAAATTCCAGTAAACCAGATTCCGTAAAACAAAGTATTTATCTCACTCACTTGTGAAGTGTAGCAACTGCTTCTCGTGTCTTAATCTGGTCCAATCCAAATGTAAGGGCAAAGCGACGTGCCAATTCTTTAATGCCACTGACATGGGCAGATGTCCTATCTAGGTTGGGACCTTGCTCTTGAACAAGTTCATTAAATAACTGGTAGAAAGAAACAAAGAGGAAAAAACCTATAGCTCAGAATTTTAAAAATTTATTTTCAGAATAAGTAATTTAAAAATATGTAAAAGGTATCAGGTGAAATACATTTCTCTCCTTGAATTGAACTTTAGCTATTCTGTTCCCTTACTACAAATTGTCTATCATTAATAGCTTAAGTTAATTTTCATGCTAGTGGTGTGACTAAATGCAGACAGAAATTTGTTTCTAATAATAATAATAAAAAATACATTCTTTTTTTTTTTTTTTAATGAGAGTCTCGCTCTGTTGGCCAGGCTGGAGTGCAGTGGTGTGATCTCAACTCATTGCAACCTCCATCTCCCAGGTTCAAGCGATTCTCATGTCGCAGCCTCCTGAGTAGCTGGGCTAATAGGTGTGTACCACCATACCCATCTAATTTTTCAAATTTTTAGTAGAGACCTTGGCCAGGTTGGTCTCAAACTCCTGTCCTGAAGTGAGCCGCCCTCCTTGTCCTCCCAAAGTGCTGCGATTACAGGTGTGAGCCACTGCACCTAGCCAAAAGAATGTATTTTGAGATGGGAAAAAGAAATATATTTATAAAAATACACTACATATTTATAAACATCTATTCTTTTTGTTATTGTTTTTACAGGAATGACAGTATATGAAATATAGGGTTAAGAGCTTTGTTTTTTCACTTATTATTTCAAACAAGAACATTATGTAGACTATTTGCATAGATGGGGCTATGATTTTTCCCACCCAGTAACAAAATACACCAAAAAGTTCTTAAGCTGGGTGGAGTTTTATAAATTACATATATGTTAGCTATTTTCTGTGAAAATAACAACAAAAACAGAATCCTGGAGTACTAAGTAATATACAAGCAATTATCATTCCACTACCAAATCTAAAATCTTAATTGTATCTGTAGACATCTATCTTTCCTCCTGTTATAAGGGGTGAACTGTCCAGACTATCATCTAAAGCCACTCCCTCCTTATATATTAGTTAAGAAGGGAGTAAGTAAAGTTTTACCTGCTCAACAGTTTTGCTCTTGTGGTTACTGCTCTTTCCTGCCTCATACACTATTTCTTCTGTACTAGATGCATACATCTTAAAAATACTCTTAACTTCTTGACCCCATTTTCTCTGCCAGCTATTAACCCATTTCTCCGATTCCCTTTATAGTGAAGGTTCCAAAAAGTATTGTTGACATTTGTTTTCTTCAGTTCCTCACCTTCCAACCTCTCAATTTATTCTGATCACACCATTCACTGAAATAGCTCCTGGTTGCTAATATGTTGTGCACCTTTTTAGTTTTCGTCAGCAATGGATAGGCCTGAACTACTTGCTGTGTCAGTACAGTACTGAAGGAACAGTTCTTCCAGGGATTTCAAATTTATTCACAGATAATTATTTATAGATTCTTAAACTTTAAAATGTTTTCACATATTGGTATATACAAGTTTAAACTTTAAAACTTAAAGTGTACATTTAAAGTAAACACAAAGAATATATTTCATTGTAAAAAATTCAAAGAATATCAAAGTAAAAGTTCTTCTTTTTCCACCAAATACCATTATTCTCTCCAAAGGTAACCAGTGTTAAAAGTTTGAAAGTCTTCTAGATCAGTATAGATATATTATATATACATCTAAAGTTTTTATTTTTACATAAATGGTACCATACTGCATACTGTCCTGAAATTTGCTATTTTTCACTCAACATTTTGTCTTAAAAATCCTTTATCCATCTCAGTTTAGTTCCCTCTTGATAGACATTTAGACTATTTTCAGTTTGTTACTATTACAGAGACTGCTGTAATAAAACCTCTTTTTCATATATATATTGGTACACACCTGTGCACATCTGTGTAGATACCTAGAAGCAAAATCACTGGCTTGAAGGAAATATATATCTTCAATTTTGGAATATACTACAAACTGTCTTTTAAGAAGGCAGTTTTCAAAAGGGACCTTTTCCTCTGTAACTTTATCATTTTAATTCATGCCAATCTGTTGAGCAATAATAAGTATCCATTTTAATTTGTATTTCATTAACAACAATAATAATTATTATTAGTAACAGGGTCTTACTCTGTCACCTAGGCTGGAGTGCGGTGGTGTAATCACAGCTCACTGCAGCTTTGACTTCCCAGGCTCAAGCCATCCTCTCACCTCATCCTCCTGAGTAGCTGGGACTACAGGTGTGTGCCAACACATTCAATAATTTTCTTTTAAGTTTTTGTAGAGACAGGCTTCTTGCCATGTTGCCCAGGCTAGTCTTGAATTCATGGGCTCAGCAATCCAACTGCCTCGGCCTCCCAAAGTGCTGGAATTATAGGTGTGAGCCACTATGCCTGGCTTTCATTATTATTTATGTTACATATGAAAATTATTAATGCCTCTTTTCTTTGTGTGTGTGTGTGTGTGTGTGTGTGTGTGTGTGTGTGTGTGTGTGTGTGTGTGTGTTTTCTTTTTTTGAGATGTAGTTTCAATCTTGTTACCCAGGCTGGAGTGCAATGGAGTGATCTCGGCTCATTGCAGCCTCTACCTCCTGGGTTCAAGTGATTCTCCTGCCTCAGACTCCCTAGTAGCTGAGATTATAGGCACCTGCCACCATACTCGGCTAATTTTTTGTATTTTTAATAGAGATGGGGTTTCACCATGTCAGCCAGGCTGGTCTCAAACTCCTGACCTCAGGTGATCTACCCACCTCAGCCTCCCAAAGTGCTGGGATTACAGGTATGAGCCACTGTGCCCAGCCTAATGCCTCTTTTCATGTTTAATGGTTTGTAAGATTATTCCTCTGAAAAGTACCTTTTTCAAATCCCTCGCTCGCTTTTCTATGGGATTTATTTATCTTTCTTACTGATCTGTAAGGTTTGTTACGTAAGACAAAATATTTTCCCTAATCTATCATTTTTTAAAACTTTGCTTAAAGTGCTGACTGATGTATAAATCTATTTATATTTATACAGATTGGCTAGGCAAGGTGGCTCATGCCTATAATCTCAGCACTTTGGGAGGCCAAGGAGTTTGAGACCAACATGGCGAAACACTATCTCTTTGGAAAAAAAAAAAAAAGAAGAAGAAAATAAATTTATACTAATCATCAATTTTTAACTTTGTGACTTCTTTAGAAAGAGCATTTAAAAAATATTATCTTATTTTCTTATAAATCCTTCCTTTTTTTTGAGACTGAGTCTCGCTCTGTTGCCCAGGCTGGAGTACAATGGTGTGATCCGTGCTCACTGCAACCTCCGCCTCCCGGGTTCAAGCGATTCTCCTGCCTCAGCCTCCTGAGTAGCTGGTATTATAGGCACGCACCACGGCACCTGGCTAATTTTTGTATTTTTAGTAGAGACAAGGTTTCATCATGTTGGTCAGGCTGGTCTTGAACTCCTGACCTCATGATCCGCCAGCCTCAGCCTCCCAAAGTGCTGGGATTAGGGGTGTGAGCCACCGTGCCTGGCTAATAAATTCTTACTTTTGGCCTTTTATATATAAACCATTCTAGTAGTTATTTTGGGTATACATTAGGTAGGAGTATAAACAGGTATTTTTCCAAATACACAGTCAGCTGACCCATCACCATTTAGTGAATAGTCCCAATCCTTTTGCCACTGAGACTTCTAAATACAAACATATATATATGTAGTACATATATTTATATATATGCACATATATATCAACTAGGCCCCCTAAAATCTCTATTTTAAATTACTAAGCATTTGTTAGAAATCTTATTAATGCAATATGAAATACATTTTCTTTTTTTTTTTAATTAACTTTTGTTTTTTTTAGAGACGGCGTCTCGTTATGTTGCCCAGGCTGGAGTGCAGTGACTATTCACAGGTGTGATCCCACTACTGTTCAGCACGGGAGTTTTGATCTGCTCTGTTTCCGACCTGGGCCGGTTCACCCCTCTTTAGGCAACCTGGTGGTCCCCCACTCTCAGGAGGTCACCATATTGATGCAGAACTTAGTGCGGCATAGTGCACTACAGCCCAGAACTCCTGGGCTCAAGCGATCCTCCCATCTCAGCCTCTCGAGTAGCTAGGACTTTAGGCACGCGCCACCACGCCTGGCTGAAATACATTTTCTTATCTCCTGGTGCCCTTCTTCATGAAATACTTTTGACATTTTTCTTTTCAAATTAATACTTTTTAAATTTCCAATTTAGCATTTCATCTAGTCCAAGAATAAATTACCTTAGGATTGCATCTATTTGAAATATGAACTATAGGATTTTCTTCTAGAAAAAAAGACATCTAACCTATGTCTTTGCACCAGAAAATATCCATAGTAATTCACTGATAAAACTACATAAAATGACCTAGTTTAAATGACATAAGTTACTAGCAAATATTAAGCACAGAGAAGTGCAATAATGTTATTTCCATTCTTTGTCTCCCTCTCTCCAAATTTCTTACCTGTTGCAAACTGAGAATGAGTGTCTTGGCACACTGGATTTTATCAATCTGCCTGGTTTTACTCAGTGTTTCCTTAATAATATCACCATAGTCATTGTAATACTGTGAGGGAAAGAAAGAAAACATAGCTTTAAAATTATTGAAATTTCATGAGCTACAAAATAGGTTGGTGCCACTTCCTTTGTGAATGAAAAAAAAAAAACAGGTTGGTGAAAGCAAGGAAAAGTAAATAAAGAAGTGTTTAATTTCTTCATCTTAAACCTAACAGGAGTTATATAATTATCTAAAGTTAAAGGAATACACAATTGATATTTAAGATTATGAACTAACTAGTATTAGTAAAACTAAAAAAGCTGGGAATTCCAGGAAGAGGGGTGGTGAGAAAAACTCCCCATTCTTTTTTTTTTCTTCTTTTATACAGGCTCTCACTCTGTTACCCAAACTGGAGTGCAGTGGTGTGATCGTAGCTCACTGCAGCCTTCAACTCCTGGGCTCTGGTGATCCTCTCACCTCAGCCTCCTGAATAGCTGGGACTACAGGCATGTGCCACCATGCCTGGCTATTTTTTTTTTTTTGGTAAATGTTTTGTAGAGATGGGGTTTTTGCTATGTTGCCCAGGCTGGTCTTGAACTCCTAACCTCAGTGAGCTACCTGTCTCAGCCTCCCAAAATGCTGGGAATTACAGGCATGAACCACTGCACCTGGCCTTCTCCAGTCTTTTTTTTTTCCTTGCTTTTTATTTTTATTTGTTTTTGAGATGGAGTCTTGCTGTGTCGCCCAGACTGGAGTCCAATGGCACGATCTCGGCTCACTGCAATCTCTGCCTCCTGGATTCAAGCGATTCTCCCAACTCAGCCTTCCAAATAGATGGGACAACAGATGTGTGCCACCATGCTCCACTAATTTTTGTATTTTCAGTAGAGACGGGGTTTCACCATGTTGGCCAGACTGGTCTTGAACTCCTGACCTCAAGTGATCTGCCCGCCTCAGCCTCCCAAATTGCTGGGATTATAGGCATGAGCCACTGCACCTGGCTCCATTCTTTATAACATGATTGAACAGACACCATCTAAAAGATGACAGATCAAGAAACAGAACTTCGGTAAAAGCCTCCTGAAGAACCGAAAACAAAACAGTTAAAACTGCTTACTTCTAGGGGGTAGCCCTAAACAGGGGGAAGGGTGGATTAGGGTAACAGACTAAACTTTTCATTTAGTATTTTGTACACTATATTTCACCCCCCTACCCCCATCGACATGTCTATATTTTAATATCATAATATAAAAAAATAAAAACATAGACATCTTCAACAATGACTGGGAAAAATTATAATTCAGGTTTTTGACATAAGATTTAAAAAATTTTTTCTGTGAATAAATAATCAAAAGGTTTCATTTAAAACCATTAAATCTGGATACTGTTTCCAAGCTAAAGTTTATAGCCTATGTGAAGAAGTGATTTATAATAGTTTGGTAATTAGATTTTCAAAATCTCAGAAAGATGGGTATGCTTCCACAATGTGAGGTGCTAAAAGGGGAACAGCTCAAAAGGATCATCCTTTTAGTGTAAAGAATAATTATCTCAATGAAGAAAAAAAGAAAAATATCAAGACACTAAAGTACTGGAGCAGGCAGATTTCTTTTAAGTTCAGATTGAACTAACTATGTACAAAAGTTGGAGGAAAAGCCACACAGCCATATATCAGAATAGCAAATAGCTATTACAATATTCACAAAAAGGGTAGCGCCTATAATGAGTAAAAGTGTCCTGAAAATGCTAAAGATGATAAAAATTCTGAATAAGACTCACTTCTTGGAACCAATGCAGTATTGTTAAAGGATTACCAGGAAAAACTAGAACTCAACACATTTTATGCTTCTTTATTTCCTGCTAAAGAGAAAACTATATAGAAAGGGTAAGATAAACACTTACAAAATGGAACTGACATCCAGGTTTAGTCAAGAGATAATGAAAGCATCAAGTTGTTCCAAATGAATGAATTAGTTTCCTAGGCTAGATGAATCATGTCTTAAGAAAATTTGTGGAGGTTATGGAAACTTTGTGCTCTTTAAGAAATGGTGAAGAACAAGAAAGATGCTAGAGGACAGAGGGAGATAATCACAGCTCTGATTTTCCAAAGGGAAAGAAGATTATATGGAAAATTAACACCTCCTCCACAAATGCCTGTGATCCACCCTACATATTTCTCATTTAGGTTGAGTGGGACCCAGGAACATGTAATTTGGAATAATGTTCCAGGTGACCGATGGAAAATCAGGATAAGGAATAACTATTCTGAACAATACCATCAGTATACCATCTTGACGTTGAATCTAAGAGTACAGAATATGCTATTTTTTTTTTTGAGATGGTGTCTCAATCTGTTGCCAGGCTGAAGTGCAGTGGTGTGATCTTGGCTCACTGCAACCTCTGACTCCCTGGTTCAAGCGATTCTCCTGCCTCAGCCTCCCGAGTAGCTGGGATGATAGGCACGTGCCACCATGCCCAGTTAATTTTTGTATTTTTAGTAGAGACAGGGTTTCACCATGTTGGCCAGGATGGTCTCGATGTCCTGACCTTGTGATCCACCCGCCTCGACCTCCCAAAGTGCTGGGATTACAGGCATTAGCCACAGTGCCCAGCCCAGAATACACTATTAAATGTAATGCCTGTGAATACTTGGAAAGGAAACTGTCACTGGGAGCAAGCAGAAGTTTATTAACAGATCATGACATTTTCTTTTAGAAAGGTTCAACATGCAAATATGACAGTCTATTTGGATATCAATAATTAGTGTGACAAGTTCTTTCATGATCTCTTTGTGAACTAAGTAGAGAAAAATGAGCTAAAACAAATAGGCATATTTATGTTGCTGTCTTGGCAAGGAATTTCTTCCTTCCCATGCTAATCTAGTAAGCTCCTATTCATCCATACAACTCTGTTTACACATTAGCTTTAGGAAGTCTTCTCTGGCTCCTCTCACTTAAGTCTGTCTCTCTATTTGGTGTTAGTAATTTATACATCTATCACAACAATAATCATGCTGAGGCTTTGTGGTCCAGTGAAAAGAGCTAAGCTTTGAAGTTAGGCAAGCTTAAAATAAAATCCCAGTTTCTGTTACTTTAATAGTTGTGTGTAACCCTGGAAGGTTTACCTCTTGAGCCTTAGTTTCCTTATCTATAAATGAGGATACTATTTCTTACATCACAGGGTTATTAGAAAGATCAACAATAATGTGAAAGTCTTACAACAGTGTCTCAAATATAAATGCATGAACACATGGCAGTTATTCATTACCAGTATGCTACATTACATTATATTATGTTCAGTTAGTTAACTCTTAATCTGTAAGCTCTTTATTGCAGAAATCATGTCTTACTTAAACCTCTGGCTACCAGCACATTACTCATCACAATGCAGTTGTTCAGCAAAATATGATAAATCGGCTACTACATTACAACTGGAATTGGACCACACCCAAACATGATGACACAAGTAGATCAAATGGCATATACAATATTCTAAACAGAGCTGAGAAGTATTCCCTCCCATCTGTGCCTGCCAGGCCACATCAAGAAGAGTTCTGAGCACTGCTTTTTTTTAGGAACAAAATGGAGCTTATGAAAATGTAAGTAACTAGAAAGTATGTTCTTTCATATAAATGCTGGAACTCTTACTCAATGGAACTGATATAATGGTACAGACTAATAAAAAGCTTACATAAAAGAGAGAAACTATCAGAACATCATCCACATTACATAGGTGAAAAGCTGTCAATTTTAGCTTCTGTCATCATCCTTTCATTTAAATTGCAAATTTCTCTGCAAGTTAGAGGAAGGAGAAAAATAAGAATATGTAACTATACCTTCATGTAGTGTTTGAAGATGTCTGCAGCTGCATGCATGTCAACAATGTCATAAATGATAAGTTTGCTGAAAGCAGCAAGTAAATTCCTTCTTTTATGTAAGGCCTCAATTTTATTAGCTTCATCTTCTTCATCACCCTCTAAACACAGATTATAAATTGGTTATGAATTCTGGCACTTTATCCATGTAAGACAATGAAGATAATCTGTATAATTGAAAACTAGCTTAATATTATAACTTCACAAATAGTACAATTCAGTTATAGATGGGACAAAAACTGTTACATTAATTATTTTAGGGTGCTGCATTTAGTTACTCATTTATCAAACACTTAATAGGTACTAAGGTTCCTATCTTCTTAGGAGATTATCATAGTAAATATTAAATAAGATAAGCAAACCTTATATAGTCTACCCTCCCTATCTGTGGATGCAGAACCCACAGATAGGGAGGGCTGACTATACTATACCTTTTTACTTAAGAGATTTGGGCATCACGGATTTTGCTAAGTGGAAGTCCTGGAACCAATCCCAAACAATACTGAGGGACAGCTATATAAAAAGACTTTTTCTGATACTTATGTCCTAACTATACTGTGAAACTGTCTGCTTACCATTAAAATGCTGTCTCTTCTTATTTCAGTATTCCTACGTGTTAATATAGTCTCACAGAGAGAAAACTTCTGAAAATTTTTAAGGTACAGGGAAGGGCTGGGTGTGGTGGCTCACACCTGTAATCCCAGCACTTTGGGAGGCCAAGGTAGGTTGATCATCTGAGGTCAGGAGTTCGAGACTAGCCTGACCAACATGGTGAAACCCTGTCTCTACTAAAACAAAAATTAGCTGGGTGTGGTGGTGGGTGCCTGTAATACCAGCTACTCAGGAGGCTGAGGCAGGAGAATTGCTTGAGCCCAGGAGGCGGAGGTTGCAGTAAGTGGAGACTGTACCATGCACTCTAGCCTGGGCAACAAGAGTGTCCAACTCAAAAAACAAAACAACAACAACAACAAAAAAACACAGGGAAAAAGTTTTCTTTCAGAAAAGTATTTAGGTAAGTAATAAAAATATATGGATGAGTTAAATTTTCAATGCTCATCCTAAACATCGTAAAATTATCAACTGAGAAATAAAATATTCTGCAAACCATGTTATGCACATATAAAATTTTCTTGAAGCCCTATCAAATTCTTTCAAAACAAATGTGTTTCTTCCTCAAATGTATTAGTTTCAGACTCCACTGAGTTGTCTATTTCTAATCCTAGAAAAAACATGCCATCAAGGCTCCAGATGATAACATTTATTTCAGGCTGTGTACTGACCCTCTCATGTCCTGGCCTGCCCTTATTTGGAATCAACCTTCTTTCTTCTCTTCCTTGTAGGTATATTGGTAAAAAGAACTTGCTGTCAGTCTCTTTCTTTCCTTTCTATTAATTACTGTTACTGAAGCATCAAAGCTTTGAGAAGTGGAATTTTTTTTTTTTTTGCTTAAGACAAGTAGCAGGTAAATTTGTCTCCTGAGATTAATACAGACTCTAAATAAACATACTGTTTCACCGACTAGTATTTTCCAAAATGTTGTGAAGGAACAGCCGAAATGCATCAGATAGACTTGTCCATCAAATATACCTATGTTAGTTTAGAGAGCTTAATCTATTTCACAAATAACCTATTCTAAGTGACACTTACAACTAATCATTAACAATTCAGTCTAATATTGCTAAGTTATCACTCTGCAGGCACAGCAAAATTTTCACTAGTAAGGTTTGATAACAGTTTTTCAGTATTTAATATCATACAGTTATGTTCTGTTCATTTAAGTAATACGTAATGATCACTTAGGAATAGAAAGGAACCTGGATACTTTCCTTTAGAAAAATTATGAACCCAGAAATAGCCAATTAGAAACAACATCTATCCTACATACACATTTGTACATGTGGGAAATGAGAAATGTACACTACTATTCATTACAGCATAGTTTGTAATAATTGAAGATTGTAAACTAGCCATATGTCAATTCATGTGAGATGGACTATACAAATTATGCTACATCTACAAAAAGAAATGCTGTGTTCTTCTGATTGTGATTTTGACAAAAAAATAAAATAAAATAAAAAGAGAAGAAAAAAAAGAAATGCTGTGTAGCTGTTAGAAAGATTAAGGAAGCTCTCTATATAACGACAGGAAAAGATCTGAGGTACAATGTTAAAGGAGAGAGACTTTACTATGTACATTTTTATTGTTGGTTTCTGAACTACATGAATATATTGCTATTAACCTTTTTTTTCATTTGTGTTTTTTCTGTTTTCTAGAGACAAGGTCTTGCCATCTTGCCCAGGTTGGTCTTGAACTTCTGGGTTCGAGCAATCCTCCTGCCTTGGCCTCTCAAAGTGCTAAGATTACTGGTGTCAGCCAGTGTACCTGGCCAACTTTTTTAAAGAAAAGAAATCTCAATAATTAAGAATTGAATTTGTTTCTTTTCTCCTATCTTTTGGGGTTGGTAAAAACAATATCAATATTGACAAGATGATAGCTACAAGTACCCATGCTCTGGTTCTCCTCGTCTTGGTCAATAAAAACATGATCCATCACAAAACTGAGGAGTTCAGACTGGAGTCCAGTATCTGGATTAAACACCAAAGGCTGAAGGCCCTCTCTGCCACCTGTCATTAATTGGTGGCTGAAAATCATCAGAAGATCGCAGAGTAACATGAAAGCCTGGAATACAAAAGCAATTCATCAGCAAAATATGACACCAATATAACTACAAGTCAAAATTAATGAAAACACATGAAATTAAAACACAGTTCAATAGCAGTACCATAATATAAATTTTAAGTATTTAAATTCTAAATATTTAGTTATGATTTCCAAATTTAATAAAATTACTTTTTCTCATTAAACACTTGTCATATTTAAGCCTTTTCCTAAATACAATCTATTTATTTTACCTGGCTGTATCAACTCACTTAGGAATAGAAAGGAACCTGGATACTTAATGATACAGCTCATTAAGATAGTTTGACTTGAACTTTTAAAAAAATCATTTAAGCAAGGTGTTGATTACAGATCAAAAGAACAAAATAAGTTTAACTCTGGACATATAAAATTGATATAACATTATAACAAAGATTAGAAATCAATTATATGCTGTTTAATCAAATTAGCATAAATTTTGAAACTCTGTAATTCAACATAGTATAATGAAATACTTCTAAAAATTCTGATGTTAAAAAATTCTAATACAGTCAATGTAGTGCACAATGATGTTTCCGTCAACAATAGACTGCTTATACATGATGGTGGATCCCATAAGCTTGTAATGGAACTGAAAAATTCCTGTCACCTAGTGATGTGATAGCTACATAACCCTGTGGTACAAGACATTACTCATGAATTTGTTGTGATGCTGTTTGTGGTGACGCCAGTCATATAATAGTATAGCATACACAACTTGTGTATAGAACCTAATGTTTGAGGATAATGAATGACTATGTTATTGACCTATGTATTACTATCCTATCCTTTTAAAGGTTTTTTTTTGAGACAGAGTCTCCCTCTGTTGCCCAGGCTGGAGTGCAGTAGCGTGATCTCAGCTCACTGCAATCTCCATCTCCCTGGTTCAAGTGATTCTCCTGCCTCAGCCTCCCGAGTAGCTGAGATTACAGGCGCGTACCACCACACCCAGCTAATTTTTTGTATTTTTAGTAGAGACAGGGTTTCACCATGTTAGCCACAATGGTCTTAAACTCCCGACCTCAGGTGATCAACCTGCCTTGGCCTCCCGAAGTGCTGGGATTACAGGCGTGAGCACCCGCGCCCGGACTATACTATACTTTTAATCATAATTTTAGAGTGTACTCCTATTTATGAAAAAAAGTTAACTGTGGAACATCCTCAGGCAGGTCCTTCAGGAGGTACTCCAAAAGAAGGCATTGTTATCATAGGATATGACAGCTCCATGCCAAATACTGAGACTAAAGACCTTCCAGTGAGACATGTGGGAAGAAGAAGACACTGATACTGATAATTCTGAAACTTTGTAGGCCTAGGTTAATGTGTGTGTTTATTTATTTTTTTTTTTTGGAGACAAAGTTCTGCTGTCACCCAGGCTGGAGTGTAGTGGCGGGGTCTTGGCTCACTGCAACCTCTACCTCCCGTGTTCAAGCAATTCTCCTGCCTCAGCCTCTAGAGTAGCTAGGACTACAGGCGTGTGCCATCACGCTCGGCTAATTTTTTTTTGTATTTTTGGTAGAGATGGGGTTTCAGCACCTTGGCCACACTGGTCTTGATCTCCTGATCTCGTGATCTGCCCACCTCAGCCTCCCAAAGTGCTGGCATCACAGGCGTGAGCCATGCACCCTGCCTGTTTATTTTTTTAACAAAAATGTTTTTTAATTAAAAAACTAGCACTTTGAGAGACCAAGGTAGGGGGGATTTCTTGAGGCCAGGAGCTCGAGACTAGCTTGGCCAACATGGCTCCGTCTCTACTAAAAAATACAAAAATTAGCTAGGCATGGTAGCCATACACCTATAATCCCAACTACTCTAAAGGCTGAGGCAGGAGAATTGCTTGAACCCAGGAGGTGGAGGTTGCAGTGGGCCGAGATGGCACCACTGCCTTCCAGCCTGGGTGACAAAATGAGACTCTGTCTTAAAAAATAAAGAAATAGAGCTTCTAGAATAAAGACATAAGAAAAAAAATTTTTGTAAGCTGTTTAATGTGTTTGTGTTAGGTATGATTACAAAAGAGTTTAAAAGTTAAAATTTAAAAAGTTTATAAAGCAAAAGAATTACAGTATAAGGTTAATTTATTATTGAAGAAAGAAAAAATTTTTAATTAAATTAATTTAGTGTAGTCTAAGTGTATGGTATATATAGAGGCTACAGTGGTGTACAGTAATGTCTTAGGCCTTCCTATTCACTCACCACTCACTTTCTCTCTCTCTCTCTCACTCACTCACAGCTACTTCCAGTCTTGCAAGTTCCATTCCTGGTAAGTGTATCATTTTTAAATATTTTATGCTGTATTTTAGGTATGTTTAGATATATCAATACTTACTATTTGTATAATAATTATCTACAGTATTCAGTATAGTATTATGCAGTACAGGTTCATAGCCTAGGAGGAACAGGCTATACCATATAGCATAGGCATATGGTAGGCAATATCATCTGTCTGTGTAAATATACTCTATGATGATCATACAATGATAAAATTGCCTAACAACACATTTTTCAGAATGTTCCCTATATCCCTGTTGTTAAGTGGTGCATGATTGTAGTAGAAAACCGTTAATATAAAAACCAGTATCTATCTTTAGGTGTGGATCTGAAAGATAAAAAACAAAACAAACAAAAAAAATAAAACAAACAAACAAAAAAAAAAAACAAGAAAAAAAAAACAGTAATAAAGCCTCCAAAAAAAATTTAATTATATAAAGAAACTTTCAACACATTTGTACACATTATAGGTATGGTGACAAATCTGTTCTATTTAATAGATTGAGTGAAATAAACAGGTCTGATCAGTGTATTACAATGGAAAGATTTTGTTGTGGGATAATTGAGGGCTCTGATACCTCCAAACATTCCACTAACACTGCCCCCTCCAAAGTTTATTTCTATGGGAAAACACAATTTTGATATTTAGTTTGGGATGACTGTATATCTGGCTGTCCATCTGCAACAAGAGTCCTGGCAGTTCATGCCCTGACAGCACAACCATGAAATATACTAAGATATTTAGAAAGAGCCATTTGAAGAGAGGGGAGCAAAAAGAGAATCCAGGGGGAATATTTTTAACCAGTAGGCCATAGTTTTGGACATCACCAAGGAGGTCTGATGCAGAAACATTGGATTTGGGGTTTAAATAGCAGAGCTGGGCCAGGCGTGCTGGCTCACGCCTGTAATCCCAACACTTTGGGAGGCTGAGGCAGGCAGATCACAAGGTCAGGAGTTTGAGACTAGCCGGGTGAAACTCATCTCTATTAAATATACAAAAATATTAGCTGGGCGTGGTGGCAAGTGCCCGTAATCCCAGCTACTCAGGAGGCTGAGACAGGAGAATCACTTGAACTCAGGAGGTGGAGGCTGCAGTGAGCCAAGATCGTGCCACTGCACTTCAGTCCAGGCAACAGTGCAAGATTCTATCTCAAATAAATAAATAAATAAATAAATAAATAAATAAATAAATAAATAAATAAAATGGCAGAGCTTGGTATTTCTACACAGCATAAGTGTTCTAAAGACTCAAAGAGTAAGGTTTAGGGAAGACCATCTCTGTTTCCATTTTAAGTTAAATGCTAATAACTCAATAAAAAGATTTGTGACTATTTGTAAGAAGAGATAGCAAAGGATAAGTAATACTGTACCCTTTCACCAGACTGACTCTTTCTAACCCAATATCAAAATAAGAAATAGTATGGAAAATATACATTGTTTTATACAAATGTGCTCCCCAATACAACAATCTAATTTAAAAAACAGTTTACAGAATCACATAACGGAAACAGTACTTCCTTAGCTCACCCTGACCCCCTTTGGGCTGTGCCCCTCTACAAGACATGAGGAATCTACTGGACCAATGGGATATGCCCACCTGCTTACCAAACCCCCTTCCACATCACTGTCCAAGTACAGGGACTCAGGAATTCCTTGCCCTAACAGTCCTGATGTTGTTTGAGACTGCAAAGGCCTCTTCTCTAGGCATACTACATCCCCAGTGTACATATTACTAGGCCCCTGGGTGGTCAATGGGCAGCTGTTTGGGTGGGTGGTATTGACAGAGTTTCAATATGTGGGCTGAAGTGTTCACATGCATGTGTGAGAAACTCTAACTGGGGTAGGAAGGAGCTGAAGGTAAGATGATAAAAGGGTATGCCATAGGTCAGCTCCCTAGACCTTCGATATTCTGGTGTAGAATTCTTAGGAGTCAAAAAGTCTAAATTTCAACCTGCCCTTCCAGCTGATGACAATATACTTGTAGAAGTAAAAAAACAGAATGTATATTATATCACAAGTTGTTAGCTTGCTTTATAACAAAAATATTCACACATCTATAGTCTTGTTCCAGGTCCAGTAAATGTTAGGAATGAACATGGATACTAAGAACTGCCACCAAAAATTATATCTTCTTAATGTTGATTAATGTATTTGAGTTGTTTTTATTGAGAGCTCTTACTGATAATTTCTTACCTGTTCTTTCACTGGAGTATTAACATTAGACAGGCACTGCTGGCAAACAGCCAAAAAGGATTTCACCGTTTTCCTCAATACCAACAAATCCTCCTGTAAGACACATTCAAATTTGCAAGCATGATTTACAGGACCATAGAAAACTGATACAATAGAAACAATACATGGAAAACAGAAAACTGGTTTATTCTCAAGGAAATTCATATAACAAAAGTTAATGTTGAAAACCACTTAATGCGGTCATTTCTTAGTTATCTGTCATAATAGAAAGGACAGTGATACTGACACTCTGAAAGTTATATTTAGCTATGGAATACTTAGTATGATTGCTCCCAACAGATTTCCTTTATAAATACAGTTTACTTAGGTTGACTGAAATTGTTAGTCATTCCTGTGACACACATTACTGCTAGTAAAGTGAGGGAGCACAGCAGCACAATAAAAAAAACTCAATTAGGCAACAAATGTGTACTGAATTTCTCTTATAGCTCAGCACTCTGCAAAATGTCAGAGGAAGAAATATAAATTTAAGACAGTGCCATGCCCTCAAATAGTGAACATTCAGGAAGACAGACCAATTACAGAAATGAAGTGTTCACAGTTATTGTATTAACTCTAACTGTAGCCAAGTTGGAGAAACCTTCACAGGAGGATGGGCCTTAATCTAAGGTTGGATGGGTAAACAGATTTAATTAGATGGCCAGGTAAGATTCCGTAAGGAACATTTGCAAACTGCAAAAGGAAATTTCAAGTCGGGTGCAGTGGCTCATGCTTGTAATCACAGCTTTGGGAGGCCTAGTGGCAGGACTGCTTGAATCCAAGAGTTTGAGACCAGCATGGGCAACAAAGAAAATTAGCTGGGCATGGTGAAGCATGCCTGTAGTCCCAGTTACTGGGGAGGCTGAGGCAGGAAGATCACTAGAGCCCATGGGGTTGAGGCTGAAGTAAGACAACTGTGCCACGACATTCCAGCCTGGGTGACAGAGCAAGACCCTGTCTTAAAAAATTTTTTAATTTGTTGAGTACCTACAACCCGTCAGGCACTGGTTTAAGGGCTTACTATTGTACAGTTTAATATTTACATAGATCCTAAGAAATAGTAATTATTAACAAGGGTTTGAAACGAGGACTATCTGATACAAGAGCTCATATTCTTCTGACTAATAAGTAAGATGCATGCAGACATCAACATTTAAAACAGTAATAAAGAAAACTAAACTCTTTAAGCTACCCTATTTTATACAGATGACAGCACTTACTCTTTTTTGGGATCGTCACATCCCAAATAATGACACTTCAACAATTACATACATATTTTCATTTGCTAACATGAGCATAGCATGTGGAAGGAGCGAGTTCATCTTGTACAGAGCAGTAAAAAGAACACCCTCAAGAACTTTTCATGTTTCTGCAGATGAATATCTAATAAGTAAACTTCAACATTCCTGAAACTTCTTTACTTTTAAACATTCACAATACATTGAGAAAAACAGATGAGGGAACAGGCAACTGCAATATAGCGTAAGGAGTACTATGGTAGAAGTGCTGGGATTACAGGCGTGAGCCATCGTGCTGGGCCAGGAATAATTTAGAATGAGGGCCTGAAAATAAAATGTTGGCTCTAAAGATGTGACTAGATGAAAGATAAAGCAGCAGAATTAACAGAATTTGGGAGTAATTGGGTAGAGGCTGTTGATGATTACGCCTTAATTTCTAGGTAGCTGCCTACTAGGATCAATTGGTATAAGTTGTCAAGATAAGGAACACAGAAACAGGCCAGGCGAGGTGGCTCACGCCTGTTATCTCAGCACTTTGGAAGGCTGAGGCGGGCAGATCATCTGAGGTCTGGAGTTCGAGACCAGCCTGGCCAACATGGTGAAACCCAGTCTCTACTAAAAATACAAAAATTAGCCGGGCATGGTGGGTGCTTGTAATCCCAACTACTCCAGAGGCTGAGGCAGGAGAGAACTGCTTGAACCCGGGAGGCAGAGGTTGCAGTGAGCTGAGATTGTGCCACTGAACTCCAGCCTGGGCAACAGAGTGAGACCCTGTCTCAAAAACAAAATTAACAAGGATAGCCAGGACTTGAACCCAGATCTGGACTAAGCAAACCTAATAGACATCTACAGAGCTCTCCACCCAAAATCCACAGAATATACATTCTTCTCAGCACCACATCACACTTACTCTAAAATTTACCACATAATTGGAAGTGAATCACTCTTCAGCAAATGCAAAAGAACGGAAATCATAACAAACAGTCTGTCAGACCACAGTGCAATCAAATTAGAACTCAGGATTAAGAAACTCACTCAAAACCGCACAAGTATATGGAAGCTGAACAACCTGCTCCTGAATGACTACTGGATAAATAATGAAATGAAGGCAGAAATAAAGATGTTCTTCAAAACCAGTGAGAATGAAGACACAATGTACCCAAATCTCTGCAACACATTTAAAGCGTGTCTAGAGGGAAATTTATAGCACTAAATTCCCACATGAGAAGGGAGGAAAGATCTAAACTCGACACCCTATCATCACAATTAAAAGAGCTAGAGGAGCAAGATCAAACATATTCAAAAGCTAGCAGAAGACAAGAAATAACTAAGATCAGAGCAGAACTGAAGGAAACAGAGACACAAAAAAACTCTTCCAAAAAAAAAAAATCAATGAATCCAGGAGATGGTTTTTTGAAAAGATCAACGAAATAGACTGCTAGCCAGACTAATAAAAAAAACAACAACGAAGAATTAAATAGATGCAATAAAAAATGATAAAGGGGATATCACCACTGATTCCACAGAAATGCAAACTACCATCAGAAATACTACAAATACCTCTATGCACACAAACCAGTAAATCTAGAAGAAATGGATAAATACCTGGACACTTATACCCTCCCATGATTAAACCAGGAAGAAGTTGAAACCCTGAATAGACCAATAACAAGGGCTGAAGTTGAGGCAGCAATTAATAGCCTATCTATGAAAAAAAGTCCAGGACCAGATGGGGGGGTTCACAGCCAAATTCTACCAGACGTACAAAGAGGAGCTAGTACCATTCCTTCTGAAACTATACCAAACAATACAAAAGGAGGGAATACTCCCTAACTCATTTTATGAGACCAGCATCATCCTGATACCAAAACCTGGCAGAGACACAACTAAAAAGGAAAATTTCAGGCTAATATCCATGATGAACATTGATGCAAAAATCCTCAACAAAATACTGGCAAACCAAATCCAACAGCACATCAAAAAGCTTATCCATCATGATCAAGTCAGCTTCATCCTGGGTATGCAAGGCTGGTTCAACATACGCAAATCTATAAACATAATCCATCACATAAACAGAATCAAAGACAAAAGCCACATGATTATCTCAATAGATGCAGAAAAGGCCTTCGACAAAATTCAACAGCACTTTATGCTAAAAACGGTCAATAAACTAGGTATTGATGGAATGCATCTCAAAATAATAAAAGCTCTTTATGACAAACCCACAGCCAATATACTGAATCGGCAAAAACTGGAAGCACTTCCTTTGAAAACTGGCACTAGACAAGGGTTCCCTCTCTCACCACTCCTATTCAACATAGTATTGGAAGTTCTGGCCAGAGGAATCAGGCAAGAAAAAGAAATAAAGGGTATTCAATTAGGAAAAGAGGAAGCCAAATTGTCTCTATTTGCAGATGACATGATTGTATATTTAGAAGACCCCATCGTCTCAGCCCAAAATCTCCTTAAGTTGATAAGTAACTTCAGCAAAGTCTCAGGATACAAAATCAATGTGCAAAAATCACAAGTATTCCTATACACCAATAATAGAGAGCCAAATCATGAGAGAACTCCCATTCACAATTGCTACAAAGAGAATAAAATACCTAGGAATACAATTAACAAGGGATGTGAAGCACCTCTTCAAGAATTACAAACCACTACTCAAGGACACAAACAGATGGAAAAACATTCCATGTTCACGGTTAGGAAGAATCAATATCGTGAAAATGACCATACTGCCCAAAGTAACTTATAGATTCAATGCTATCCCTATCAGACTACCACTGATCTTCACATAACTGGAAGAAAACCACCTTAAACTTCATATGGAACCAAAAAAGAGCCCACATAGCCAAGACAATCCTAAGCAAAAAAAAAAACAAAAAACAAAAAACAAAAAAAACCCTCAAAGCTGGAGGCATCATACTACCTGACTTTAAACTATACTACTATACTATAAAACTACAGTAATCAAAACAGCATGGTACTGGTACCAAAACAGAGACATAGACTAATGGAAGAGAACAGAGGCCTCGAAGTAATGTCACACATCTACAACCATCTGATCTTTGACAAACCTAACAAAAACAAGCAATGGGGAAAGGATTCTCTGTTTAATAAATGGTGTGGAAAACTGGCTAGCCACGTGCAGAAAGCTGAAACTGGACCTCTTCCTTATACCTTATAAAAAATTAACTCCAGATGGATTAAAGATTTAAACATAAGACCTAATATCATAAAAACCCTAGAAGAAAACCTAGGCAAAACCATTCAGGACATAGGCGTAAGCAAGGACTTCATGACTAACAAACCAAAAGCAAAGGCAATAAAAGCCAAAATAGACAAATAGGATCTAATTAAACTTAAGAGCTTCTGCACAGCAAAAGAAACAATCAGTAGAGTGAACTGGCAAGCAACAGAATGGGAAAAAATTTTTGCAATCTACCCATCTGACAAAGGACTAATATCCAGAATCTACAAAGACCTTAAACAAATTTACAAGAAAAAAACAACCCCATCAAAAAGTGGGCAAAGGATATGAACAGACATTTCTCAAAAGACATTTATGCAGCCAACAAACATTATGAAAAAATGCTCATCATCACTGGTCATTAGAGAAATGCAAATCAAAAACCACACTGAGATTTCACACCAGTTAGAATGGCAATCATTAAAAAATCTGGAGACAACAGATGCTGGAGAGGATATGGAGAAACAGGAACACTTTACACTGTTGGTGGGAGGGTCAATTAGTTCAACCATTGTGGAAGACAGTGTGGCGATTCTTCAAGGATCTAGAAACAGAAATACTATTTGACCCAGCAATCCCATTACTGGGTATATACCCAAAGGATTATAAATTGTTCTGTTATAAAGACATATGCACGTGTATGTTAATTGCAGCACTGTTTACAACAGCAAAGTCTTGGAACCAACCTAAATGACCATCAATGATAGACTGGATAAAGAAAATGTGGCACATATACACCATGGAATACTATGCAGCCGTTAAAAAGGATGAGTTCATGTCCTTTGTAGGGACATGGATGAACCTGAAAACCATCATTCTCAGCAAACTGACACAAGAACAGAAAATTAAACAATGCATGTTCTTACTCATAAGTGGGTGTTGAACAATGAGAACACATGGACACAGGGAGGGGAATATCACACCCTGGGGCCTGTTTGGGGGGGCTGGGGAGGGATAGCAGGGGTTGCGGGGATTGAGGAGGGATAACATTAGGAGAAATACCTAATATAGGTGACGGGGGGATGGATGCAGCAAACCACCATGGCATGTGTATACTTATGTAACAATCCTACACGATCTGCACAAGTACCCCAGAATTTAAAGTATAATTAAAAAAAACAAAGAAACTGAAATCAGTAACAAAAACAAAACACCCCACAGGAACAAATGGAGTTAGCAATAGTTAAATTTTAGAGATGATGATTTTGAGATCCCTAACAGATATACTGAAGATGTCTAGTAGGCAGCTGGGTATATGAGTTCAAAGCCCAGGAGAAAGAATTTGAGTAAGAATAAAGACTTGGAAGTCTTCAGCATTTAGATGGCAACATATGTGACAGAAGTGGATGAGATTATTCACGGAGAATACACAGAGAAAGGTGACAGCAAGTATCCTGGGAAATACCAATATTTGAAAGATGAATGACAAAGAGCTTGTGAAGAAATTTAAGAAATTATCTGAGCAGTAGAAATAAAACCAGAATATGTCATCCCAGAGGTAAGAAAACATTTAAAAAATGAGTAATTAACAATGACAAATGCCACAGAGATATAAAAGAGGTAAGGATTAAAAGTGCCCCAGGGATATAGCAATTATGAAGCTGTGGGTGACCTTGTAGAGAGCACTTTCAATGGAGTTATGAGTGCTGAAGTCAGGCTGCAGTGAGTTGAAAGGAAGATAAGGAATAAGTCAACTCTTTCAAAAAAGTATGATTATAAACAGTCAATGAAAAATAGGATGGGGCTGCTAGAAGTCTTTTAAGGTTGATGATGGATTTTTATTTTGGTCACTCTTGACCTTTTTAACAGAAATGATTTGAGAATGTTTGCTGAATAAATAGTAACTAGAAGAACAAAAAGCAAGCAATACTATTAACTAGCTATGTGATCTCAGAAAAATTATTCTACATCTCAGAATTAAAGATTTTTAAAATCTGTAAACAAGAGAGTTGAACTAGGTATTCTGAGGGTCTACGTTACTCTGATTCTGCTAAATTAACTCTAGGACACTCAAATGCGAACAGACAGTTGTCAACCTGTAAACCTTGTATTCAAAGGAACACTGTTCCACTGTTAGTACCTAAAATAGTGCTTTGCATATAATAGGCATTTAATAGTTACTGAATGAAATGTTGGTATACTTCATATGGATGTTTACCACAGTTCTAGGGGCAATTTATAATGTGCTCATTTCATCAAACAATAAATTATTATTGGGTTTTAAGAAATGTTGCTAGGAGTTACCAATGTTTCTTTACTCCCTCAGATTTCTTTATTAGTATGTTAAGAAGTCTAGGGAATTAGCCTTCTTAGGAGTAGGAGACAAGAAACTGCTTTAAAGGTGGAGCACAAAGCAAATGTGTCTTATGTAAAATGATTACTTCCCAAAACCACAAATAAGTAAGCAATCTACTGATAAATTAATTAACAGTAGCTTTTTTTTTTTTTTTTTTTTATACGAAGTCTCCCTCTGTCTTGCTCTGTCACCCAGGCTGGAGTGCAGTGGTGTGATCTCAGCTCACTGCAACCTCCACTTCCTGGGTTCAAGCAATTCTCCTGCCTCAGCCTCCCAAGGGACTGGGACTACAGGCACGTGCCACCACAACCGGCTAATTTTTTTGTATTTTTAGTAGAGATGGGGTTTCACCGTGTTAGCCAGGATGGTCTTCATCTCCTGATCTGTGTCTGCCTGCCTCTGCCTCCCAAAGTGCTGCAATTACAGGCATGAGCTACTGTGCCCGGCCTAACAGTAGTATTTTAAGAGACACTGGAAATGTGAAGGAACCAAGAAAAAGAAGAAACTAAAGGCTTTTTTTTTTTTTTTTTGAGACAAAGTTTTGCTCTTATCACCCAGGCCTGGAGTGCAGTGGCGCAATCTCGGCTCACTGCAACCTCCGCTTCCTGGGTTCAAGTGATTCTCCTGCCTCAGCCTCCCAAGTAGCTGGGATTACAGGCACCTGCTGTCATGCCCAGCTAATGTTTTGTCTTTTTAGCAGAGATGGGGTTTTATCATGTTAGCCAGTCTGGTCTCGAACTCCTGACCTACAGTGATCTGCCCGTCTCAGTCTCCCAAAGTGCTAGGATTACAGGCGTGAGCCACCTAGCCCGACCAGGCTTTCTTTATTATTTTTCCCTCTTGTTTCCTGTTGGGATGGACTAAAGACCTTCCTTAGCAATAAGGCTTGGCTTAGATTTGGATACAACCTAAATATTTGAATGCTCAAGAAAGCTAATTTAATTGTAACTAGTTAGATTCCACTGAGAGAATTATACATACTGACAGATTTGGGTAAATGAGCACAAATATTGTAAACTTAAAACAAAGTTAGCTAATCTCTTATAGTAAACCCTTTGAAAAATTGGGAAGATAATTTAGGTTCTTGAGGATTTCAGAACTCAGTGCTTTTATTCATTCACTTGATGATGCTGACATCTTACTGTATGTATTTCATTTAAGTAGTGGGAATTATGATTCCTAAGACTATGATTTTGCTCAAGTTGAAGAAAGCTGCCATTACTGGGTCATGTGGTAATAAGCATCTTTATACATTTTCAGGGTGTTACATCAAGATTTTGAAAGAAGTTCAGGATTTGCCAATTTAAGACTCCAGCACTAAGAAAAAGAAGTCTCATGGAGTGAGCTTTAGTATTACTGCCCCTTAAAGAACAACAGATAATATTCAAGAGAAAAAGAAAAAGCAATATAAAAAGATTATGAATAGGGCAAATTATAAGAGCTTGTTCTAGGCCAGGCGTGGTGGCCCATGCCTGTAATCTCAGCACTTTAGGAGGCCAAGGTGGTTGTATCACCAGAGGTTGGGAGTTTAAGAATAGCCTGGCTAACATGGTGAAACCTGGTCTCTGTTAAATATACAAAAGCAGCTGTGCATGGTGGCACGCACCTGTAATCCCAGCTACTCAAGAGCCTGAGGCAGGAGGATTGCTTGAACCTGGGAGGCAGAGGTTGCAGTGAGTGGGGATCGTGTCAGAGTGAGACTCAGTCTCCAAAAAAAAAACCACCAAAAATACAGCTTGTTCTAAATAGGTGAAAATTAGCACATTTACTATAAATTCTTTTAAAATAAATCATTGACTGTTTTTTAATTTGGAAAAAGTTGTTACATTCCTCATATTATGGATACTCTCACTTCTGCTATAATAGCTGTAATTCATAATGAAAAAAGGAAATATGCTCAACTTACATTGAAGAAATAGGAACATTTTATATGCAGTATTTCATTTTATCAGGGCCAGAATGCAATAATAATAAAAGTTAACATTTACCCACACTTACTGCTTGCCAGGCATTAATCTAAATTTTTCATAGAACAACTGATCCTTACAACTGTGATAGGTATTGATATTATCACCCTCATTTTACATATGAAGAAACAGGCAGAGATGTTAAGCAACAGGCCCAAAGACACACAGCCAGTAAGTGGCAGAGTGAAATAACAAAAACAGTCTGCCTCCAGATTGTGGTCTTAACCAGTATGCTGTAATGACTCTTTATTTTTTGTTTTTTATAATGACTCCTTAATATGATACAATTAATACATGGGAACTTGCAGAGATGTGAAGCTAATCAAAGTAAGAAATCTGTTCTCTAGCAGAACTCCAAGGGGTTCAAGAAAACTAAAAAACAAAAAAAGAAATCTGGCTGGGTGTGGTGGTTTACACCTGTAATTCCCAGCACTGTGGGTGGATCACCTGAGGTCAGGAGTTCAAGACCAGCCTGACCAACATGGCAAAACCCTGTCTCTACTAAAAATACAGAAATAGCTGGGCATGGTGGTGCATGTCTGTAGTCCCATCTACTCGGGAGGCTGAGACAGGAGAATCACTTGAACCTGGGAGGTGTAGGTTGCAATGAGTGGAGATTATGCCACTGCACTCCAGTCTGGGTGACAGTGAGACTCCATCTCAAAACAAACAAACAAACAAACAAACAAAAAGAAAGCTGAAACTTTAATTACTCAAATATATTTACATATAACCAAAAAAGCCAGTCAACCCACTAGACACTAAAAAAGAATAATATAAGAACAAGGTATGCTGTTTATACAGACTGTCATTTAAAGAAACTAGAACACAATGGAATTTTACTCACACAAATCCAGTTTCTAGCCAGATTATCTGGATTAAAGGGGTGGGAACTGAAGCTAATGAGTGAATACAGAAGAGTAATCTATGCTATTTTATCTTATTTCTCTTAGTCCACATACACTGTCCTTATACTGGTGCTTCCTTTCAAATTTCTTTTTCTAAAATGAAACCAATACTTTATCTAAGCAGCATGGCATCAAAAGCACTTTTTCTGGCTGGGTAAGGTGATTCACACCTATAACAACTGGAGTACTTTGGGAGGGGGAAACGAAGGAACCCTTGAGGTCAAGAGTTCAAGACGAGCCTGGGCAACACAACAAGACCTGTCTCTATAATATATCAGCCTTACGTGGTAGCATACACCTACAGTCCCAGTTAATCAGGAAGCTGAGGCAGGAGGATCTCTTGAGCCTGGGAATTTCAGGCTGCAGTGAGCCATGACTGTGCCACTGCACTCTGGCCTGGGCAACAGAGTGAGACCTTATCTCTAAAGAAAACCAACTTTTTCCTAGAGTAGCTGTGGAAAGGAATTCAGATGGCTCAAGTAGTAAGATCACACTGAGATGTAAATGATGATATCTTGGTTATATTTTATATCCATTTTGCGAGTTCCTGATAGATCTAGTGAAACCAAGAATTAGAAGACTGAAACCTATATATATCCAAATATAAAAGGGCTAAAACAGTTTCAGTTTATCAATGATCTACTGATAAACCTCTTAAGGAGACAGGGTCTCATTTTGTTCCCCAGACTGGAGTGCAGTGGCACAATCAGCTCAATGCAGCCTTGACCTCCTGGGCTCAAGTGATCCTTGTCTCAGCCTCCCAAGCGGCTGGAAATATAGATGCATGCTACCACACCTGGGCTAATTTTATATTTTTTGTAGAGACAAGGTCTTGATATGTTTGTCCAGCCTGACTTTGAAATCCTGGGCTCAAACAATCCTCCCATCTCAGCCTCTCAAAGTACTAGGCTTATGGGCATGAGCCACCATGCTTGGCCAAGAAGAGAAACCTCTTTCAACAAATTAAGTTGATGTTTTTAAAATACAGTTTTGTCAGCAAGATGTCAATGATGAAAAACCCCAAATATGGAAGGCACAATTAAGATGATGAATTTATCACATAAGCTATTTTAGAAAGAAGTTCTCCTAAAGGCGCAAAGGCTCCAATTTGACATATTAGGAAGAAAAAAGATCTTAAATGTAAACTGTCCTATAAACAGTAAACTATATGATTATAGTCAGTGAAGAAAGGTAAGGGAGTTTAATTCCTAAACACACACAAACACAAGTATACAGATTTTAAATGAGTGATTCCTTTTAGTTTTCTTCCACAATAGCAGCCGTGACTACAGGCACACACCACCGTGCCTGGCTAATTGTTTCTTGTCATTGTTGTGTATTTTGTAGAGACAGGGTCTCACCATGTTGCCCAGGCTTTGTTCCACAATTTTATGTGCCTAGTAAAGGATCAAATTTAGTTGTGTTTTCATGCATAACTATGAAATACCGTTAAGAGAATCACAGTCAGAAAATAAAGCCATGGAAAAACTAGTTAGTAAACACCTAAAACTTGAGCTCAACATTATCTGACAAATATAGATTTTTGGAATGGGCAGAAATAAAACGGAGTAAAGTAGTAAAACAAGGACCTAGATCAGATAAAAGTTCTCAGAATACAAAAATAAAGCCTGCTGAGAATTTAATGATCAATTTTCATGGTGAAAAGGAGGCTAAAACTAAACTTCTGCTTACCCAGAATAGGCAAATAGAGTTTTCTAACTGACAAAGTTTGGTAAACAAGATGAAGAAGTTAACTTATTGGGTCACTGGTTGGCAAACTTTTTGTGTTAAGGATCAGACAGTAAATGTTTTAGGCTTTGCAGGCCATATGGTCTTGATCCAATTACTTAACTAAGTTAGCATAGCACAAAAGTAGCCCTAGATAGTGCATAAATAAATGAGTATGGTTGTGTTCCAATAAAACATCATTTACAAAAACACATCAGGTCAGATTTGGCCCATGGTCTGAAGTTTGCTGAGCCTGTACTGAGCTATAAAGCTCTCTGGAGACAAACTGTATCATGTTTCTTTGTACCTACCACAGTGACTAATATACAACAAAGCTCATTAAATTCCTTTTCACCTGAAGTAAGTCATTATCCACACTATATGTAAAACAGAACTAAATTCATTCACTTGGAACAAGTGACAAAAAGGACAAGACACAAAAGGCCCCACCATTGTGGTAGGGTAAACACGATGCTGTATTTCTGGGATTGTTTTCTTGTCAAGCGTAATTGCTACTAGCATCTTTCTTCAGAGAGACAGGAGGAAAGTGTGCAACTATTGTGAATACACAATAAAACGACTATTGGATATTTAAACCCCAAATGTAATACCTAGTTTTCAGTGTTGTTGCTGCTCTTGGCGATCTGAATCCCCACCTGCTGACTCCTGCAAATGCCTCAAAGGCTAATCCACTTATGATCCAGGAACCCTTAAGCTGCCTACTGTAGTTCCAAAACATCTTCTGATTTCTTTCCTGTAGTGTACAAAGATGAAGGAAGCTAAAGGAGTCAGAGGAACAGGGGAAAAGTAGTGACTGTTAGGACCAGAGTGAGATACTTGAATTCCCAAATTATCCCAAAAATTTAGATGGAGGACTAAATCTATCAAGCTGCATCCCAAACCTACACTAGCCATCAAGTATGTTTATGTATGCCCATAGCCTCAGGTAATAGTTTAGTAGTTCATTTTGATTTGGGCAGAAGAGAAGACTATAAAAGCAAAGACTAGGACTGTGATTTAATACCAACAAAATAACACTTACTGTTAGTTCAAACATTTCTTTCAATTTTATCTTCTCAACAAACCTATTCAGCAGTGAGTATCATTCTCATTTTATACATCAGGAATGTGAAGCTCAAGGTTAAGTACCTTGCTTATCTTGCCACAGGTGGAAGTGAAGTCAAAATTCAAACTCAATTTTAACTCCAAAGACCATGCTCCAAAATGGTGGAAATAGAAGAACTGGGAGATGATGCTTCTTTTTTGAGATGGAGTCTTACTCTGTTGCCCAGGCTTGAGTGCAATAGCAAGATCTTGGCTCATTGCAACCTCCACCTCCAAGGTTTAAGTGATTCTCTTGCCTCAGCCTCCAGAGTAGCTGGGACTATAGGTGTGTGCCACCATGCCTCGCTAATTTTTGTAGTTTTAGTAGACACAGGGTTTCACCATGTTGGTCAGGCTGGTCTTGAACTCTTGACCTCGTGATCTACCTGCCTTGGTTTCCCAAAGTGCTGGGATTACAGGCGTGAACCAATGCGCCCAGTAGGGAGCTTCTTATATAGATAAATTGTGTCAGGAACAAAAAGTCATTTAGCGAACACCTGGTAACTGGTACTTATTAGGAAAAAAAATTTTTTTAATGAAAATATAGGAAGGAAAATGCATTACTGCACCACTTAGGGGCTATAAAGTAGGATAAGGTACATATTTCTTTTTTACTCAACCTGACAGGAAAGGAAATTTATCACTAATTTTGCTGGAGGAAATCTCCAATCTTTGTACCACAAAGTGTTTTGTTTTGTATAAATATTTTCATATACAGTAACTTTTAAAAACAGAGATGGGATCTCACTATGTTGGCCAAGTTGGTCCTGAACTCCTGACCTCCTGCCTCAGCCTCCCAAAATATCTAAATATTCTTAATACTGTTTTAGGCTTCTGATAAGCTTAGTTAAAACATATTTTTACATTGTAATACTTGCTATTTATAATTGATCTTCTTGGTCCTGCCTTGTTACTTAGATCATGAAGTATTAAATGTACTAAGGAGTTTGGATATTTGTAAACGAGGTGCTTTTTTTCTTTTTAAAGAAAGAAAAAGAAAAGAAGAAAGAGCAAAAGAAAGAAAAAAAGAATGAAAGAGAGAAAGAAAGAGGAAGAGAAAGAGGGAGAGAGAACAGGATTCTTGCTCCGTTGCCCAGGCTAGAATGCAGTCTAAAATGGATATTAAAAATCTCTTTTATGCCAATAATTGTGCTTAACAATGGAGACAGGAAGGAATGGGGGATGAAAATAACAAACAAGGAGCCAACCAATATTTTATTTAAACCTGTGAAATGCTACACAATTGCTGTGGAATGATTTACTTCCCATTATGTGGTCGCTTTTAAAATAGGTGTAGTGTGATACTGAGAAAAATGTATGTTTTGTGGATTTGGGGTGGAGAGTTCTGTAAATATTTGCTAAGTTTATTTGTTCCAGGTCTGAGTTCAAGTCCTGGATATCCTTGTTAATTTTCTATCTCATTGAACCGTCTAATATTGACAGTGTACGTTGAAGTCTCCCACTATTATTGTGTGGGAATCTAAGTCTCTTTTTAAGTCATTTAGAACTTGCCCTGTGTATCTGGGTGCTCCTGTATTGGATGCGTATATATTTAGGATCGTTAGCTCCTCTTGTTGCATTGATCCTTTCACCACGATGCAATGTCCCTCTTTGTTTCTTATGGTCTTTGTTGTTTTAAAGTCTGTTTTATCAGAGACGATTTGTTTGCCCATGACTTTCATTCTATCCTTGCAAATAAAGGAATAACTTAATATATTTTAGCAAATAATCACATTTTATATTTCTAACTTACTTTATTAAAATGTGTTTTTAATCTTAAATTTGAATTGATAAGAAAGAGAAAAAAATCATATCCAATACTGTCAGCTCAGATATTGTGGGTTAGTTTAAGAAGGGTGAAATGAAACTATACAAATTTGTTCATGTCCCCATGAGTTTCTCAGTGTTTGGATTTTTTTGCTCAGATTCATTTACACATATGGAAAATTTTTAAATAACTTAATAAGGGACTTGCATTTGAAGAAATTTTATTTTATCCCTCATTGAAATGAAATTTCTTCAAATGTGACTCTTTTACAAAGTCTAACCATAGTCTTGAATTATTTTAACTGCATTTTCTCTAAAGCATCACTGTCCAACTAAATATACTGTGAACCACAAATGTGAACAGTCTAGTGGGAACATTGAAAAAATAAAATAGGAAAATAATTTTAATATGATATAAAACTTCAATATAACACATTTAATATCATCTTTAATATAAAATAAGTATAATTAATTTTAATAAAACATTCTAATTAACCAAATATAAATGTTAACTTTTCATCATCTAACCAACAGAAGAATTACTAGTGATCTATTTTTTCTTCTTTAAAAGAGATTTGTAATTTTTACTTACAGATATCTCAGTTTACACTAGCCACAGCTGAAGGGCTCAAAGCCAAATGCAGCTAGAAAGACTATTGAACAGAGAAATTCTATGGTACATCTTCTTATTAGATAACTATTATTTAAGGAAGTAGCATAAGAAATAAGATATTTTAAATGCTAACTCGAAATTCTAATGGCAAATCCATATTTTGTATCATATGTGTAGGTAAAACAAAGTCAGATCTTTTAAATTAATGTTTTCTTTGTATGTAGAGAGAGCTATTTCTGTCTGTGGAAAATTTCTACTGAGGAAAGCACTGAGAAATGAGGAAAAGAAGGGCTTTCCCTGGGACAGTAGCAGAGAAAACTATGAAAAAAAAGATGTCCTAAAACTAGTTAAGAACATTTTAATCTATGAGCATCATAGATTATAACAGGAGCATTTAATGAGAAAAATATTATAATGTCTCAGTGTACACTGAATCAACAGTACCTTGTGGGATTGCTGTCTGATACTAATGGAAAAATAGTATTTGAGAGATATAATTGCTTAGTTTGAGTATAACTGTCTTGATCAGTAAGACCTTACATAGTGTCTGTTATATTTGCTATTTTTTTCTATTCTTAACTTGTATGGGTTTATCTTTGTCAAAAGCTGCTTTTATAAGAAGAAAATCTATAAATTGCATTGCTGGGTATGCCAGACTCCTCAGGTACAAGTATCAAA
This sequence comes from Cheracebus regulus, assembly GCA_963574635.1. Classification (NCBI taxonomy): domain Eukaryota; kingdom Metazoa; phylum Chordata; class Mammalia; order Primates; family Pitheciidae; genus Cheracebus; species Cheracebus regulus. Next base: position 41,526 of record CAUYQU010021288.1, read on the forward strand.
TACCAGGACTTTCCAGGGCAAATTGTTTTCAGGATCTGATTATTTAGAATCTTACCAGAATCATTGGAATCTATGGAGCCACAGTATCTGTTGGACTCTATATAACTTTCCTCCAACCTGGCCAGAACCATAGCTAGTCAAGTAATAATACATTACGACAAGAAATACCCCTTACAAAGACAAGCAGTCAGCATCCAGTATTGTTAAAAATAATTCCAAGTGTAACCAAATGTTTTTACTTCTCAATATTATTTTTTTAAAAACTAGTTTTATTGTATGTAAAATTTAAGCTTTGTATGGCAGTAGTTTTTTTGCATTAAGCTGGAACTCACTATTTTTCCTGAAAATACTTACTAATGTACAGAATTTTTATTATGAAATAACTGATTGGATTAGAATACATAACCTAATGACTTTCAAACATTTATTATTTTCTAAAATGTTATTATTTTTGTCGCAGATTTTTCTGCCTTGATGTAGTGTCAAGGTAAGTTCTCAGAAGATAGGAAAACAGACAAAAAGGAAGATAAATTAAAAAAAATGAGAGAGAAACTATTGACATGGCCCCTAGAAGTCTTTGTATCAAATTATTGCTTTGTATTCACTTTAATACTTTTTATTTGCCTCAGTTTTATAGTTCTTTTGTCTAGGAGGATGTATTTTTAAAATATATATAGATAAGAATAAATACAAATTAAAATTGAGAACCATAAATTGCATACACATGCTCACTTACACAATAGGATGATTAAAAATGTGTTTAAATGACAGCATATAGGTAGCTGATACATCTAATACTTAAGTCCTCACCTTTACTTCATTGATACCAGTCACTAAGATAAAAGCCATGTTATTTATTTCTAAGATCAATTTAAGTGATTTGAAATTCTGACTAATTGATTATGATTAATCATCTGTAGAAAGGGATTGTGTTCAGTCTGCACTAATGGGTACTCTACCTTGCCTAACATACCTGAAAGGTAAAACATGGACATATACATCTGAACAGAAGAGAGAAGCGGGATAGCTGGGGAACGAGTAAAGAATGAAGATAGTTCCTCTGAAATGCAGATAACTTTCTGGGGAATTAATCAATGAACAAGTTCATAAAAGAGAAAAAGGCATGGATGAATGAGGGGCTCTAGCAGAAACTGTAATTGAACAGGAGGTGCTGGCCCCCCACCCCCACCAAAAAGGATTTATTTAAGAATCTAATTGACTGTTTGCCAGAGAGGAGTTATGGATTTGCCAAATTGAATAAGGTGGCATGGGGTAGTTGGAGGGATGGATGTTAGACCATTCTAGAAACTTATCTAGGTATTAAAAATGACTTTGAATTTGATTGCAAGTGCTTACTTTCAATTATGTACTATTGTGTACTCTGTGAAAGTATAATTTTTATGTTTTTGTTTCTGCTGTTTCATTAGGGTAGGGGAGGATGTAATATCACAGTTTCTAATATAATTCTAATATACTTACCTTTTCACCAGCAATGACATTTTTAGTAACCTAGTCTTAAAAATTGCTCATATTCAGAGGCATATTCATAACAATATTTCTTATGGAATTATTTGCAACAAGCACAAATTGGAATAAAGTTCAGCAAATAAGGGAGTGGCTAAAAAACACTATTCCACTTAAATGAAGCACATGTAGTATATGTTGAAAAATAACTCAACCATTTTTCATTTTCCTTTTAAAAAGATAGATAAGTGATTTATTCATTAATTGATAGTGTATTAGGCCATTTTTGCATTGCTATAAAGAAATACCTGAGACTGAGTAATTTATAAATGTTTAATTGGCTTGTGGATCTTCAGGCTGTACAAGCACAGCACTAGCATCTGCTTAGCTTCTGAGGAGGCCTCAGGGAGCTTTTACTTGTAGTAGAAGGTGAAGGGGGATGAAGCATGCCACGTGGGAAAAGCAAGAGCAAGGGAGAATGAGGAAGGTACCACATATACTAAACAACTATCTCATGAGAACTCACTCACTACCGTGAGGGCAACACTGAAGTAACGAGGGATCCACCTCCATGACCCTAACACGTTCCAGCAGGTGCCACCTCCAACACTGGAGATTACATTTCAACATGAGATTTGAGTGGGGTCAAACATCCAAACTATATCATTCTGCTTCTGGCCCCCACAAATCTCTTGTGCTTCTCACATTGTTAAACACAATCATGCCTTTCCAATAGTCCCCCAAAGTCTTAACTCATTCCAGAGTTAATTCAAAAGTCCAGTGTTTAAAATCTCATCTCAGACAAGGCAAATCTCTTCGACCTATACACCTGTAGAATAATAATGAACTTATTTTACTTATAAGACACAATGAGGTTATAGAAATCTGGTAATCATTCCCATTCCCAAACAGAGAAATCAATCAAAAGAAAGGAGCTACAGGTCACATGTAAGTTCAAAACACAGGAGGGTAGTCATTATGTCTTAAAGCTCCAAAACAATCTCTTTTGATGAAATGCCCCACATACAGGGCCCATAGCTGCAAGGGGTGAGCTCCCAAGGCCTGGGCAGGTCTGCTCCTATGTCTTTTCCACATTGAAGTTTCAAGCTATTGGTGGCTCTATCTGTCTGGAGTCTAGAAGATGGTGGCCTCCTTCCCACAGCTCCACAAGGCAGTGCGCAGTTGGGACTCTGTGTGGAGGTTCCAAACCCACATTTTCCCACAGCACTACCCTGGTAGAGCTTCTCTGTGAGGGGCTGCCTAGAAGATCTCTGAATGTCTTGGAGGCCTTTTTTCTCATTGTCTTGGCTATTAGCACATGACTTCCTTTTAGTTATGTAAATTTCTTTAGCAAGTGATTGCTCCACAGCCTGCTTGAATTCTTCTCTTCAAAATGGGCTTTTTGTTTCAACCCCACAGCCAGGCTGCACATTTTCCAAATTTTTTTGCTCTGCTTCCCTTTTAAATATAACTTCCAAACTTAAATTATTTCTTTGCTACTGCATCTGAACATAGACTGTTAGAAACAGCTAGATGACTTCTTGAATACTATGCTGCTTAGAAATTTCTTCTGCCAGATACCCTAAATCATCCCTCTTAATTTCAAACTTCCACAGATCCTTAGTGCATGAACAGAATTCAGCCAAGATATTTGCTAAGGTATAACACATGTGACATTTGCTCCAGTTCCCAATAAGTTCCTCATTTCCATCTGAAAGCTCAGCATCCTGGACTTCACTCTCCATATCACTATCAGAATTTTGGTCACAACTATTTAACCAGTCTCGAAGAAGTTCTAAACTTTCCCTCATCTTCCTGTCTTCTTCTGAACCCTCCATGCTGTTCCAACCTTAGCTCATTGCCCAGTTCCAAAGCTGCTTCCTCATTTTCAGGTATTTTTCTAACAATGCCTTATGCCTCGGTACCAAATTTCTGTATTGGACTGTTCTTGCATAGCTATCAGAAATACCTGAGACTGGGTAATTTATAAAGAAAGGAGTTTAATTGGCTCATGGTTCTACAGGTTGTACAAGCTTAGTGCTGACATTTGCATGGCTTATGGGGAGGCCTCAGGGAGCAGAAGGTGAAGCAAGAGCTTTCACCACAGGTGGTGAGAGCAGGAGCAAGAGAGAGGTAGGGGAAGTGCCACACAATTTAAATAACCAAGTCTTGCAAGAACAGCACCAAGTCATGACGAATCCATTCAGATGACCAAAACTCCTCATACCAGGCCCCACCTCCAATAATGGTGATTACATTTCTACATGAGTCTTGGGCAGCAACAAATATTCAGATTATATCAGGTAGCTATGTAGGAAAAAATAAAGGGAAAAGCAAAAAGGATTGAAGAAATGTACAGAAGGAAGAAAAAAGAAACACATAAAAAAGAAATAGAAATGATAATCTTTAATAAATTTTTTTAAAATTTCTTTTATTATACTTTAGATTCTGGTGTACATGTGCTGATCATGTAGGATTGTTGCATAGGTACATTCATGGCAAGGTGGTTTGTTGCCACCATCCCCCCATCACCTATACCTGACATTTCTCCCTACGTTATCCCTCCCTCACCCTCCCTCCCGTAGCACCCCCCAATAGACCCCAGTGTGTGATGCTACCGTCTTTGTGTCCAAGTGTTCTCATTGTTCAACACCCACCTATGAGTGAGAACATGCGGTGTTTGAATTTCTGTTCTTGTGTCAGTTTGCTGAGAATGATGGTTTCCAGGTTCATCCATGTCCCTACAAAGGACACAAACTCATCCTTTTTATGGCTGCATAGTATTCCATGGTATATATGTTCCACATTTTCTTTGTCCAGTCTATCATTGATGGGCATTTGGGTTGGTTCCAGACCATCGCTATTGTAAACAGTGCTGCTACGAACAGGCATATGCATGTGTCTTTATAATAGAATGATTTATAATCCTTTGGGTATATAACCAGTAATGAGATTGCTGGGTCAAATGGAATTTCTATTTCTAGATCTTTGAGGAATCACCACACTGTCTTCCACAATGGTTGAACTAATTTATGCTCCCACCAACAGTGTAAAAGTGTTCCTATTTCTCCACATCCTCTCCAGCATCTGTTGTTTCCAGATTTTTTAAGGATCGCCATTCTAACTGGCATGGGATGGTATCTCAATGTGGTTTTGATTTACATTTCTCTAATGACCAGTGATGATGAGCATTTTTTCATATGATTGTTGGCTTCATAAAATTTTAATAAATAAAGGAGGGCATTTGGTGGAGTGTTTTAATTCATACATTTAAGAAATCTTTTCCTAAGCTTTTCTTACTACTTTTGAAATACATTAAATAAAAGAAAAAATTAAAAATTGTAAACATGCATATGCTTTTCTTATATGAAGGCTAATGTAATATTTAAACTGTACTTTATTTATTGATATACTCCTCATGTGATAAAGGAGCTCACAAGGCTATGTAAAATTCAACAAGCTAGCATAAATAAAATATTTGGGAAAAATAAATGACAAGGCAGTATGCAATCATAAAACAGAGTAGTAAAGAGAATTAAAAATGTATAACATAATGTCCAAAAATGGATTGCATTATGTCTGGCATATAAGAAGCACTCAGAAGAAAAGGGTTTTGTTTCATGTGCTTAATAATAAAAGCTAATTGACATATTCTGGACACAATACCCATAGTGTCCTCAGGACTTGAAAAATCTCATGCATGGGGAGGATCCAAGATGGCTGAATAGGAACAGCTCCAGAGTGCAGTTCCCAGCAAGAACAATGCAGAGGGGGAGTGCCCACTGCATTTCCAAACAAATTTTCACTGCCCACAGACCAGAAGACTCCTGTGCCAAAAAGCGCCACGAGTTTTCAGCACAGTGGTTTCAGCCAGTGCCGGGTTGATGCACAAAAACTCACACAAATCTGGGCAGCCATGACAGAGCCACCCATTCAACTGAAAGGGAGGGGGCAGAGACAAGGAGTCAGGTGATCTGGCTCAGTGGGTACCACCCCCACAAAACAAGCAATCTGAAACGCTCTGAATTGAGAGTTTCACAGCAAGCGCAGCTGGACCCAGGACAGTCCAGCTCAGTGGAGGGAAGGGTGACCACCACTACCGAGGCAGTCCGCCACTACCAAGGCAGTCCGCCACTTACTGAAGCAGTTCACACAGCAGCTGGGCAGAGCCTGTGGCAGCTCAGCAACATCTCTTCTGGCAGGCTGTGACTAGACTACTCCATGCAGGGCTGGGCATCTATGAAAAAAGGCAGCAGCACAACAGGAACTTATAAATAAAGCTGACCTTCCTATGACAGAGCACCTGGGAAAAGAGGCGGTTATGAGTTCAGCTGCAGCAGACTTAAAAGTACCTGCCGAGCATCTCTGCACAGAACAATGGAGCTCCCAGCAAGGCACTTAAACTCCTATAAGGGACAGACTGTCTCCTCAAGCAGCTCCCCAACCCCCGTATACCAAAAGAAACACCTCGTAAAGGAGAGCTCAGGAGGACATCTGGCAGGTACCCTTCTGGGACAAAGATAACAGAAGAAGAAACTAGCAGCAACCCTTATTGTTCCGCAGCCCCCATGGGTGATCCCCAGGCAAGCAGGGTCTGGAGTGGACCTCCAGCGGTCCTGCAGCAGAGGGTCCTGACTGTTAGAAGGAAAACTAAGAAACAGAAAGAAATAACTTCATCATCAACAAAAAGGATGTCAACTCAGAGACCCCATCTGAATGTCAACACTACAAAGATGACAGGTAGATAAATCCACAAAGATGGGAAGAAACCGGCACAAAAAGGATGAAAACACCAAAAACTGGAGTACTTCTCCTCCTCCAAAGGATCACAACTCCTCACCAGCTAGGGATCAAAGATGGATGGAGAATGAATCTGATGAAGTGACGGAAACAGGCTTCAGAAGGTGGGTAATAACAAACTTCTTAGAGCTAAAAGAACATGTGCTAACCCAAGGCAAAGAAACTAGGACCTAGAAAAAAGGTTAGATGAGATGCTAACTAGAATAAACAGCTTAGAGAAGAATATAAATGAATTGATGGAGCTGAAAAACAACACGAGAACTTCTCGAAGCATACATAAGTTTCAATAGCTGAATCGACCAAGCAGAAGAAAGGATATCAGAGATTGAAGATCAACTCAATGAAATAAAATAAGAAGGCAAGAATAGAGAAAAAAGTGTGAAAAGAAATGAACAAAGCCTCCAAGAAATATGGGATTATGTGAAAAGACCTAATCTACATTTGATAGGTGTACCTGAATGTGACGAAGAGAATGAATCCAAGCTGGAAAACACTCTTCAGGATGTTATCGAGGAGAACTTCCCCAATCTAGCAAGCCAGGCCACCGTTCAAGTCCAGGAAATACAGAGAACACCACAAAGGTATTCCTCAAGAAGAATAATCCCAAGACACATAATTGTCAGATTCACCAGGGTTGAAATGAAGGAAAAAATGCTAAGGGCAGCCAGAGAGAAAGGTTGTGTTACCCACAAAGGGAGGCACATCAGACTCACAGCGGATCTCTCAGCAGAAACCCTACAAGCCAGAAGAGAGTGGGGGCCAATATTCAACATCCTTAAAAAAAAGAACTTTCAACCTAGAATTTCATATACAGCCAAACTAAGTTTCATAAGTGAAGGAGAAAGAAAATCCTTTATGCATAAGCAATTGCTGAGAGATTTTGTCACCCCTAGGCCTGCCTTACAAGAGCTCCTGAAAGAAGCACTAAACAAGGAAAGGAACGACCAGTACCAGCCACTCCAAAAATGTACCAAATGGTGAAGACCATTGACACAATGAAAAAAAAATGCATCAACTAATGGGCAGAACATCCAGCTAGCATCAAAATGGCAAGATCAAATTCGTACATAACAATATTAACCTTAAATGTAAATGGACTGAATGCCCCAATCAAAAGACACAGACTGACAAATTGTATAAAAAATCAAAAATCATCGGTGTGCTGAATCCAGGAAACACATCTCACATGCAAGGACACACATAGGCTTAAAATAAAGGGATGGAGGAAGATTTATCAAGCAAATGGAGAGAAAAAAAAAAAAAAAAAGCAGGAGTTGCAATCCTAATCTCTGATAAAATGGAGTTTAAACCAACAAAGATCAAAAGAAACAAAGAAGGGCATTACATAATGGTAAAAGGATCAATGCATCAAGAAGAGCTAACGATCCTAAAT